>CAWUFW010009387.1:547500-789229 GCA_963921515.1 Calotriton arnoldi
GAGAGGCTATTATTCGAGCTCTTCTATAATGAGTGCTGCCATTATTTGACGGTGCACTACATGATGGCACCAAAGGGACAAGTGGATTTTGTACAGGACAAGTAGATTTATGAAGCTACCTGTCCCATGGACAAGTAGATATTTTAATAAATTCCACACCCCTGTTTGCAGGTAAGTAGTCTCTCTTGTATCTTCTTACAGTAGCAACGTGCAACAAGTTGATCTCTCACCAGTTGTGAGGTAAAATTCTCAAATTCACATTTTGAAGCAAAAATTTTTAAAGCTGTAATAAAAGTGTCTATGCTTTCGTCAGATTTCTGCATTCTTGTAAAGAACTTGTATCTATGCACTACAATGTTCTTTGTTTTAGTAAAGTACTTATCCAATTGAGCAACAGCTTGTTCAAACTCGTCGGGGTCCTCACCTTCAGGTGGATCATATGGCGGTAGATGGTCAAATACATTTTGTCCTTCGACTCCTAGAAGATAGTACATGAGATTCTTTTTCCTCTCAGGTCTGAATCTTTGACCATCAATAGCGCCTAAGTACGCCTTGAAAGATCTAAACCATAACTTCCACTCTAGAGGTGGGTCTCCTGGTTCTTGTAAGAAAGGCGCAGGTGCAGTAACACTCTGCATATTGATAGAGTACCTGCGGAATGAAAATGGTTAAAGAGAAGATAAGAGGAAAAGAGAAAAAGGAAGAAGAAGGAGAAGAAGAGAAAAAAAAATGAAAAAGAAAAGAATAGAGCAAAAATGTGGAAATTCTCTACTTCTGCAGGGGAGTAGAAAATGAGGAAATAATACTTAGTTGAACATAGGAAAACAAAACAGTATGTCTTAAGAATAACAGTGAATAAAGATGATAAAAAAAATGTGTGTGTGTATCACAGAAGAAACACACTGTAAAAGTTCCACATGTGAAGTTGATTCTCAACTTGGCCACTAGATGGCAGCATAGAATTACATTGCAGAACCTATCTTTCCAATGCTGTGTGTGTCAGCGCGAGAAAAGATAATTGTAAACTCTGCCGAAAATAGCAGGAATGGGAAGAATGTCGCAGAGCACAATGAAAAATATTCCCAGCTTGTTTAGTATGAGCGGTGAAGGAGATGAAGCGAAACTGACACACCAGAGTAAGTATAATGCTGTGTGTATCAGCGTGGCTTTAAGATAGAAGAATGGCTGTGAGCATAAATCTTATACTCATAGACGAAGTCTTAGAGATGCTGTATTTCGTCGGGAAAGATGGTCACTGGGCAACGAGCATTCTTGGCATGCGCTGAAACAAAGGTGTGCGCGTTGATGCATAAAAAGAATTCTCATGAAGATGCGCGCGTACGAGCGCGAGGATATGCATGCGCGATGGCTTTACTGTTGTAGATCTCGTGCAGGGAATGAAAATAGAAGCCAAAGTCCGAAATCACATGAAATATCCGGATGACAGTTCAAATCCAGTTCAGATCAAAAGTAAATAGGCAGTAAGGTCAGGGGGGAACCTTGCAGCTTTTCCAAATCGAAGTACAAGGCAGGAAATTAACGCGTTGGGCAGGGGTTGCTTTTTAAAAAAAAAAAAAATAATGTTAAAATAAATTGGGCACGGCTCTCTGTACTGTGCTAGTTCCAGGGGGTGTGCCTTGGATGGGAGTAATAAAGAAAAAGGTTACTCACAGTTGCGCCGAAAACAAGGAGTGCTTGACTCACGGTTGAATTATATTGTAGACAAAATGTACTTGAAGAACAGCAAGTCCATGAGTAGGCAGAGTGGGATCCCGTCCTCTGTCGCCACTGAAAAGACTGTCTGCTGACGCTGTAGTGGTTCCACAAAAGAAGTATTTAATGTAGGTACAGAGAGCCGTCCCAGCTGGCACAGCCAAGGCACATAAGCAGCAACTGACACTGAGAGAACACTCAGAGCAGGATGCTTCCCAACACTCTTAATGACATCACTCTGACTACTCATGGAGCTCTGCCAGCAACACATCACCACACATTTTGAATGCCATGATTTACAGGTTTCAGGCTAAAAGGCCTGCACATTTAATTTTGCGTTTGTTTCATAGGTTATGTGTTTCCCCATGCAGATGCTGTGTTTTTCCAGATGACTTCCACTTGCTAGTGAACAGTTTATTGTTATGTATTAGATAACAGATAGTGAGGTTCTCATTGGAAAAAGAAGATGCTAGGATGAGAGTGCAACTTCAGGAAGAGATGACTACGCAACAGTCTGTTCAGTCTAACAATTCAAGGACATTGCCATGATTGGACCAATGTGTTGCCCTGAAAAAGAGGGAAGTATACCTGCTCCCAGAGTCTGGAGAAATATGATTGGTTCATTAGAGGGAGAACAAGATGAAATGTTGCAAACAGTGTGTTAGAAATGGGGTCTCTAGTTGGCAGGTTGTTACCCTGTCAAAGTAGGGACCCTTTTTCCTAGTCAGGGTAAGGGGGATACACTACTGAAATAACCCCTGCTCACCCCCTTGGTAGCTTGGCACGAGTAGTCAGGCTTATCTCAGAGGCAGTGTGTGAAGCATTTGCACATAACCAACAGAAATACAGTGAAAACACTATGAAAGGACACCACACCAGTTTTAGAAAAATATCCAGTATTTTATCTGTGCAAAACAAGACCAAAAACGATAAAAATCCACCATGCAGTTCTTAAGAATCTCAATAAGCTGGGTTAGAAATTGGTAAATCAGGCCCCCAGGATGTTAACCACTATTTGTGTGTCCTGTGTTGCAGAATGTCCATCAACATTTTTTAAGACTTATATTTATCAAATATAACATACATTCTGCAAGGCTTGTACATTTGTTTTGTCTCCTTCCAATGAAATGAGATTTACCATTTTTTTTAATCCTTTTTGAATATCTATGAGGGCTCTGGATTAGGACTGGTGGATGTTTTAAAAAATGTTTTAAGATCTTCTTGAAAACCTATCAGGTCTTTTGTGTATTATCGTGGGTAATTTAAACTAATGTAATATTTCCCCAGGACAACCTGATTACAGGTTGGCTGAATGTGACAAGTTTTCTCCACTATCTGTTCATTTTTTGTTTTTTAGATGTGAAATATTGGTAGTTGATAATTCTGTATATTTGCTGCTATTCTTTAAGGTTGCATTAATAAGAATGTATTATGCAATATTTTCACTCCCCATATTGCACTACTTACATTGCACTTTTCAAAGGCTGGAAAATGATGTTATTGAATATGCTCTTTATATGCTGTAGGTGCTTTTCTATTCTCTTTTGGGAATAAGGAAGCATAAAATGCTTCTTGGGTGTTGTGAATTTAAATGTGATGTTTATAATTTGTCTTTAACTGTTTTTTAAAACTGTGTTAAGTATGATGATATTTTTTAAGCAGCTGCACTCTTAGAATTGCAGTCATATAGTATATTTATTGTGGTGCTACACATTGTCACTTTATATAGGACAGTTAATGTTATTTTTAGATGTCCTCCTAGCCCCCAATCCTCCTGCCTCATCCTATTCCTACTAGTTTCCTGGTTTGCCTGTTCCACCATGTTCTTGTTCATTTGACCCTAGTCCTCTATAATGTGGTCCTCCTAGTTATGGTCCTCCTGAGTCGTGTAGTTCCTATAGTACCCCTGCAGGACCTGCGCGTTTGGATAACATATACTGCGGGCTTGGTGGCAGACTGACTCTGTGCACCCCCACCGTATATGTTAGCCTAGTTTGCATTAGCTAGCTCGCAGTGCCACTAGTGTCTCCTCTTATCGGGGAGAGATTAGTTTCTGGCAACCTTAGAACATGACAACCCTGATTCCCTCAGAATCGTGGAAACAATGTACTACCTTTCGCGCAGTCACTCGTGCTCACTTATTCGGTTTGTCTCAGAGAGTTACACAGAATAAACAGTCGGGCGTTTCAATAAGTATTTATTGAGCAGTTGTTATTCTAGTGTAAAATATATGTGCTGCGGTAACCAGCAGACAATAGCAGAGATATATTATCAGCAGTACGATAAAAGCAAAGGGATAGAACAGTTCTACCATATTGCAATAATCATGAATACATACATGAACATAAAAGCATTATGCAAGTGCGCGTACTCCTACGATGCCTAACTAGATGTACCTGAGTGTACCTAGCATATGTGTGTAGGTCTAAAGCCTAAGAGACAAGAATCCTTCTAGGATTTAGTCGAACCCCCATACCTGAATAGAGATAGTGTGGGACCCCATCCTGGTCTCGAGTTGGACACCCCGTCAGGGCTGTGTCAGACCACTGTCAGCTGGAGCGACTACATGCAGGAGCCTCAGCGTCTCTGGTCAGTGTGTCAGCATGGAAGTCTTGGTTCCCTCTGTCTTACCGGGGCAAGATGCTGTGTATTTATACCCTAAAGAGTCTCGGTCCTCAGTATGGTTTGTATTGGACATGAGGAAGACGTCAGGGGTGAACTTTGTACATACATATTATGCCAGTGGTGTATTCCTAGAGAGCCATGCATAATTAATGAGTACAGTGTGGGCCTGTGTTTGGAAAAAACCCTGCTGTATTCAAAACCACAGGATAGATAACGGTCTAGCCAATCAAGGCACAACTTCCCAACACTATAGGATGTCACTACCCCTGGGTGTTGTCTTTGTACATAGCGTGGATCTGGCCTATGGATACTAAACCCTTCGGTTGTATTCATAAATCTCTGCTGACATTTGTTTGTGTCAATGGGCCAAATCAGCCATTTCGTCCAATCTGGATCTGATCTGTTGTACTGGAGAATGTCATCTAATCCTACCCCTTGTGTAGTTGAATTCTGCCCCCTCACCCATCTGTGATGGTGTTGGAAACCCCGGTGTGTTCATTTCCTTGCCTTTGGCTAATACAAGACAGGTTGTTTGTTGCACAGTTTCATTCAGAAATAACATCTGCTGCGGAATGATGCATGCTCTAAAAAGAGCTTCTATTCCCTGGACTTGCCAGTCCCTAGAACCCCAGATCGATTTGGAATCTATTGTGTCTTTCCATAGTTTGAAACCCTGTTTAGACAACTTGTTCAGAAAGTATGCAGAGTAAATATGTTTGGTGTTTGTTAACATAATTTTCTGAGCTGAAATTTTCGCCACTTTATAATAAAATGACTTCGGGTCGGATCTGTTAAACCCTGAGAAGTATGTGAATTTCTGTGCAAATGCTTGCGAACTACCTTTTGGAGGAGTTGGGCAGTGTTCCCACTGGTGGTATTCAAATACATTTCTAAGTGTTATAGATTTGTGTAAGAAATGATGACCATATTGCTGGTAACAGTACAATGTTTCATAATCTGAAGTACCTTCTAACATTTCATTGTTCGGACATGCGGCAGTTTTTCTAAATCAGACATTAAATTGTTCACAGTATCAGTGTCCCAATCATCAGAAAATGTACTGGAGGTAATGATATCACTTAAAGAAAATTTTAAATACATGTTTAAGCTTTAAAAGTTCAGTCGGACCGAATACATCATAATCAATCTTGTCCCATACTATACCGTCTGGTATAGGAACTGCTGTGATGTTCACTGAAGACAAGTCTCTTGGTTCACGATGTGAAGACTGGTGTGGTTTTAAAATCAAGTTGACTCTAAGGGCTGTAGAGCTTTGCTGGAGGTATCGTCCATTAATAAGCATACTAAAAGTTATTATTAAACCTAGCCAGAAAATGAAAAATAAAACCCCAGTGATATACCATAGTTCTATCCAAGGAGACACCAGGTAAGTCTTTCTAAAAAAGTTCAAAAAGTCAGTGAGTTTCTGTTTGCGTGATTTTTTGGCTGGCGTCGTTTCCGGCTCGCTTGGATCCATGAAAACGTATCAAAGTTCATGAAATAGCCAGAAGCAGTTCGATCAATTGTTTGAATTGCATCGGGATTTGTTGAAATCAGATTTTGCTCTTGACGAGGCATGTTGACGTAGATGTCTGTAGTCGGTCTGATTGCAACTTGGTTGTTAAGTTGATTTTCTTCTTGCTGAAGTGGAACGAGTTCCATAGCATTGTTGCTTAGTCCTTCATTCCGTACAGGTGGCTCTTCGAACGTGATGAGTCTTTCTGTTTGGACTTCTTGGATTGTAGCGAGAGGAGGGCGTCTGCTACTGTGGAGTCCACGAGGCCTACTGTTTAGTATCGGCCACATAGTGTGGTTTGATTAAGTCAATTGAGACGAATCTTTTCTCCTTTTTCCCGGCAAGAGGCGGCAGAAGTACAGTTATTGTGCCGTGGATTACTAGGACCGGTACAGGCTTTCTGTAGGATGCCAGAATTCTTTCTTGTCAGCAATCTTTTCTCTGACCAGATCCCTGACTTTTCGGATCCAGACAGGTCTTGCCATTACTGCCTTGACTTCCTCAGTGGCGGCCTGTTTCTGGAGCACGTTACTTTGTTGTGTCCTGGATTCATTTAGATCCTGTAAAACAGCCAAACGATCATGGATATCAAATGGTTTTTCATCCGCCACTGCGCCTTCACAATCAAGATCAGGTACCCACATTCTTGTCCCAAATAGGACCTCGTAAGGAGTGACACCCCCTAGAGAGCTTCTTGGCTGATTATTGATCGCGCACTGTACCCCATAAAGGTGATCGACCCATCTACCGCCCTTGCCTAATACCCTAGCTGTTAAAGATTGCTTTAAGTCTCGGTTTTTCCTCTCCACAACCGAATTTCCCTCGGGATGGTACAGAGAGGAGTACTGCAATGCTACGCCCATTCCTTCCATGGCCTCTTTGTAAGCCCGAGAGCTAAACGCCGGACCACGGTCAGAATGTAACGTGCCAACTGCGTATGTGCCGATAAAGACTCGCAAATCTTTTATAACAGTTCGAGCGTCAGCCGAGCGCTGAGGCCAGACCTTGAGGAAACTTGAGCTGGACGCGCACGAACGGACAACCTAATGCTGTCTAACAATGGTATCTGTACTGGACGTGTTGTGGTGGATCCATTCATCTGTTTGCAGATGTCGCAGTTCCAGACATAGGGGTCGATTCCGATTCGGGCCGGAAATTTCTCCGACCGAGCCGGACCCGGAGAGATTTCCGACCGAATCGGACCCGTGCAGTCCGACCGAACGAGTACGATGCGCACGTATGCCATCGGACCCGAGTCGGTCGGACTCCCATTGAAAGTCAATGGGAGCCGGTCGTGCAACGCGTACGCGGGCTCCCGTTGACTCAATGGGTGCGAGTCGGACAAGTGCGCCCCCTACAGCGGGTGCGCGGCGGAGCGATTCGCGCCGTACACGCACAGGTAGGGGGACCCATGGGTCCCCTGTGTGCGACTCGCGCGGCTACGGCGTACAGGGGGGTCCGACACGGACCCCAAAGTGCGGCTCGACAGCTCTTTCGAGCCGGAGTGCGCGGCTTCGGTCGGACTGCTCGCGGCGCACATCGTACTCACCCGGCCGGGAAGCGTCTCCATTGCGCGGTGCGAGTCGGAGTCCGAGCGAGTCGGTCGGTGCGGTTCGAGCCGGGAACGAGTCGGTCGGAGCGGTCGGGATGCCCGGACAAGTCGGTCGGCGATTTCGCATCGTACTCGCTCGTCCGGACGCGCGTACGGATCGGTCGGGAAACAGGGCTCCGAATCGGATCCGGTAAAGCCGAATCCGATTCGGAGCCCTACCGGCCGAGATCGGAATCGGCCCCATAGTCTCTAATCAGCCTTCTCATCACGGGCCACCAGTAGCGTTCTTTCAACAAAGCAACAGTCTCCCTAAGTCTGTTATGTACAGAACCTGTCCCTTCGTGTGCTAAAAGAACAATTGATGGACAGAATGCAGAACAATGTCATAAATTCACCCCAGTACAGAGATCTGGGCCTAAATCCATCGTTTTTTTGCTCACCATGCCATTCCAGTTTTGACCCAGCCATATGCAAATCAGTCGTGACCCTGCACCCAATGGGAACAGTCCAGCCCGAACTGCCAGGCCAGGTCCTCCCTGGACTGGAAACAAGCATCCTAGGACCAGTTTTGGGCTTTCAGCCCTCATCAGCCAGGATAGATTGACTCCAGTGGCATGGAGAGCACGGGACCCACGTCTGGGCATACCCGTCCCACTCGGGATGACAAATGCAAAAAGAACAATTGATGGACAGAATGCAGAACAATGTCATACATTCACCCCAGTACAGAGATCTTGGCCTAAATCCATCGTTTTTTTGCTCCCCATGCCATTCCAGTTTGGACCCAGCCATATGCAAATCAGTCTTGACCCTGCGCCCAATGGGAACAGTCCAGCCCGAACTGCCAGGCCAGGTCCTCCCTGGACTGGAAACAAGCATTCTAGGACCGGTTCTGGACTGTTCCCATGAGGCACAGGGTCAGACTGATTTGCATATGGCCATGTCTGAACTGGGGTGGCGGAGTGAGCTAAAAAATGATGATGGATTAAACCCAGATCAGTTGACTGGGGGTGAGTGCTTGCAATGTTCAACACTCCATCCATCATCCCCTTTGGTTTTGCTAAGTTCGCCCTAAGTTGGCAGGGTATGCTCAGACGTGGGTCCCTTGCTTACTTTGTCACTGGATTCAAGATAGCTTGGCTTATGAGGGTTATGAACCCGAAACCGGTCCCAGGATGCTTGTTTCCAGTCCAGGGAAGACATGGCTTGGCAGTTCGGGCTGGACTGTTCCCATGAGGCACAGTGTCTGACTGATTTGCATATGGCCATGTCTGAACTGGGGTGGCGGAGTGAGCTAAAGAATGATGATGGATTAAGCCCAGATCAGTTGACTGGGGGTGAGTGCTTGCAATGTTCAACACTCCGTCCATCATCCCCTTTGGTTTTGCCTTCGTTTGTTGCCACAATTAAACTTTGCCTACGATCCATATTTGGTATTACTCTATCCCCCACTCCAGGAATCTGAGCATATGGAATGTTTTGTGCATCTAACTTGTAGGAGTACTTGAGTGGAAATTTCTTTGGTACTGCTGTGCTGCCTTTGCGTGAAGCATTGACAGCTACCATTATCTCGCCGTCTACCCTCGTCTTTGAACGAGTAACTGCAGCTACGGCGGCTGTGCGAACAGCCCCCTTTGCGGCTTCATCAGCCAATGAATTCCCTTCAACGTGAACGCCATGACGCTGATGACTCAGTTGTATGTATCACGTGAGCCCTTGGTAGTTCGTTCCTCAACTCCACTACCTGTTCCCATAGCATTTTATGCTTTATTGTGCCACCTTTCGCATCTTTGAACCCGTTTTGATCCCAATGATGTAGATATTCATTGTACGACTGTACACAGTAAAAGGAATCACACACAATCAGTGTGGGGAATTCGTGATCTGTATTTATAAGTGCCAGTATCAGTGCTTTGAGTTCTGCCAACTGAGCTGTGCAGTCTCCTAGAGATTTCGTTTTAGTGCAACTCGGATGGAACTTTCCATCGTGCATGGGACCTTTAACAATCGCACACGCTGCGCTGTAAGCTTGCTTACTCCCTATGGCCGGTTGAGCAGACCGTCAGTGTAAATAATATATTCATACTGATCTAGAGGCAAAATTTCATGTGGTAGAGGATATTCTTGTTCGTATTGCAGGAATGCCTGTGTTTTTAAACTTGGATCAAATCTGTATTCAACATCCGTTGCAGTAAGAGAATTAGCCCATTGTATCCATCTGGGATGTAAAGCTTTCGCATTTGGAATGCTAGCTTTTGTAACAGCTTCTAAAGCTGGTACTGGGGTCACGACAATTATGCGTTTACCCTGAGCCAGAGCTCTTTCTCTTGCTACAGCGGTCTGCACTGCTGTCAGGATTTTTTCTGTTGAAGTGAAACGCATTTCTGCGTTTGTGTACAGGTGTGATTTGTATGCGATTGGTACTGTTTCATCTTCATTAAAAGTTAAATAAGTGTACCCGCATTGACCCGCTATTACTCGGATCACTAAGTTCTGTGCGTTTACGCGTGTCTGTAAATGTTTAGAAGCTATCATGTCGTCTTGTAGGGAATGCAGGATATTTGTGTGTTCCTGTGTCCATTGTCTAACTGAAAAATCAGGTTTTATTAAGTCGTAGAAAGGTTTTACTCTTTCTGCATAATCCAAAATGTATGTTTGACCAAAATTTAGAATCCCAGAATTGATTGTAAATTCTTTAATGATTTTGGAGGTTGGAGCAGCGCACACTTTTCTAAAAAGTTAGCTGCCAGGCTTTTTCCCTCACATGACAGCTCGTATCCTGAAAACAGGACACTGAGGTGGGTAATCTTTGATTTTTTAAAGTTAAATTTGTAGCCCTCAGAGGTGAATCCCATAATAATGGTGCTCACCCTGGTCAAGTGCCTCTGTAAGTCATCGTCCGTCAGATAAATATCATCTACATAGGACAATGCTTCTTCATCCAAATTTTGGAGTAACTCCGGTACTCTTGCTGAAAATACCCCCAGGCTGTTTTTATACCCTTGGGCTAGGTGACAAAATTGTCGCTGGGACCCTAACGCACTGAAGGCGGTCAGATACCTGCTTTCAGGTGCTATATTTTGGCAGAAAAATCCATTTGAGATATCAAGTGTTGTTTTGTATTTTTTGCGCACAATGTTATTCATTAATGCGCCACTGTGTGCATTTTGAACGGCAAATGTCTTTGTGCAAGTGTTTAAATGTCTGTAATCTAAAACTGGACGATATGTATTGTCAGGTTTGGCTACGGGGAACAAAGGATTGTTCATAGGTGAAGTGCAATTTTCAATCACCCCCTGGTATTCTAGTTAATCTAGGATCTCCCTGACTTGTTTCTTAGCTTCCTGCTTTATAGGGTACTGCCTTTGGGCATTTGGGGAAACTTTTAACGGGATCACGTGGTGGGTTGACTCCTCATCCCAACCAACATGATTTTTATACAATGCTGGAGCTAGGGCAAACGCCCACTCCTCCACACATGCATGTTTTAGGTGAATGGGAACAAGGTCAGAAAAGGCTGGAAAAATTACAGTTTCTCCCCTAGGGCACTCCATGACGAATGCTGGCGGCCAGTCTTGTTCTGCTAATAGAATGTCATAACCAGATGACAGATTTTTCCAAAAGAGACCTTTAACTTTTCTGGGTTTGTCCCCCTCCAGCCGGAGTGTTATCTCATGTAACTTATGTGGGACACTTACCCGAGTATCAGGTGTTTCCACCGTGATATACTCACTGAACTCCGCTGTCACCAGAAATTCCTTCAGGTTCTGGCGGGCTATCGTTACTTCTGCCATGCTGTCTAACATCGTCAGAGCCCATTCCCCGTTCAGAAGCTGTGTCCTCAGAATTCTGGGCATGTCTGATCTTGAGACCTGCTACCTTCTTCTTTTTGAACTGAGGTTTCTGTTTTTTTTTATCCTCTTTTTTAGGTGCGTAGTCCGCAGCGCATTGCGTGTCTCCGGACTTTGTACGCTCCTCTTGTCTGTGTTCTGACCCTCCTTCCCTCTCGGAGTTTCTTGATGAACCCTGAAAGGAACGAGAGAAACGAGTATCAGTATCCTGATACCTGTCAGGTTTTTTAATATTATCCCTATTCCTGAGGTTATACCTCCTTTCAGAGGGCTCCTGTTGAGGAGACCTACCTCTGGACTGAGATCTGCTGTCTTTAGACTTTTGTTGTTTTTTATTTTCCCACTTCTTTTTAGAAGAAGTAGGTGTCTGCTTTATAGTGTCCTTTTCAGGACTGCCCACCAGTTGTGGTTTTAATGCTTTCCCACCTAGACTGTCTCTGCCTAATTCTGCATATGCAGTTTCAATTATTTTGGGTAGTTCTACTGGACTGAACTCCCTTAGGCGTTGGCGGATCGCCACTGAAGCTGCTTCCCCCTTAATGTTAGCTAGTATTATGGCTGATACCTGATCAAAGTTGTTTAATAACTTCATCCCTAAGTTAAGGGCAGGCTCTGCTCCGTACTCATTTTGTATCTGTTTTAATACTACTGCTATTGATGGGATACCATGTGTTCTGGTATATATGGCAGCAAAGACTGAACCCCAAGAGGTGCAATCCTCTAGTTGTGGTGTGATCCCCATGGGCAAGCAGATTGTTAGAATTCTGTGTTTATCACTGGTGGTAGTACTCGGGAATACTGCTTCAAGCTGAGTTATTTTCTGAGCTATCCAGAATGGGATTTGTTCGCGTTTTGCTGGCATTTTGCCCATTATCGCGTGTAATGTTTGTGGAGTTATTTTATTAACTGTACCTTGGACTGGAGTATCTTGTGCTGCAGCTGGTACAGGTTGAACTGTTAAAGTCCTCCTCACAAATTGTGTGAGGTTTCTGTAGATTTTAATTAAATCTCTGTGTTGTACAAGTGAGACTGGCTGTGGCATTGTACCAATATCAGGATGTGGTGTGTATGCCGCTAATATGGGCCATGTGGCTCCTGCTCCTCTGAGCGGGTCTAATCTTGCTCTTCCATGTACGTGGGGTAGGGCGCCTTTAAACCAGTAATTATGCTCCTGGTAAGTGAGCAGAACCTCTAACTCCTCAAAAGGAGTATAGTCCGCTGGTGTTTCACCTTCTAGGTAGTAGTGAAATACATCTGTAACTGCATTCGCTGCTGGGAATGTAACCCATGAATAGAACACCTCTGTTTTATTAGATTCATGTGCCTCAATCACGAAAATTACTTTACCGCCCCTGGCTCTTAAGCCATGTTCTAGAAGTTTTATGGTGACTGCCCTTCTGAAATTTGGTGCAATTTGTATTGCATCTTCAGCTCTTCTCCTAAACCGAAGCGGTCTGTTGCAACTCTCCTTGTTTCGTCTGCTTCTTCCACCATTTTTAATTGGAAGAAGGGAGGTTAAAGAATTTTTAAGATAAGGTGTAAATGCACAATTGTAGGAACTATATGTCCTTCAAGCTTGAATAACCAACAGCCAATAAATAGTATTCTAATACTACTCAGCTGCGGCGGAGTTTGTGCCCACCCACTCCAGACGTCTCTGGGGTTTTTGTGAGTAGGTTCTCTGAGAATAGCACGACTGAACTACTCAGATTCTACTGTTAAATAAGTACCCAACCAACGTTGGGCGCCATGTCGTGTAGTTCCTATAGTACCCCTGCAGGACCTGCACGTTTGGATAACATATACTGCGGGCTTGGTGGCAGACTGACTCCGTGCACCCCCACCGTATATGTTAGCCCAGTTTGCATTAGCTAGCTCGCAGTGCAACTAGTGTCTCCTCTTATCGGGGAGAGATTAGTTTCTGGCAACCTTAGAACATGACAACCCTGATTCCCTCAGAATCGTGGAAACAATGTACTACCTTTCGCTCAGTCACTCGTGCTCACTTATTCGGTTTGTCTCAGAGAGTTACACAGAATAAACAGTCGGGCGTTTCAATAAGTATTTATTGAACAGTTGTTATTCTAGTGTAAAATATATGTGCTGCGGTAACCAGCAGACAATAGCAGAGATATATTATCAGCAGTACGATAAAAGCAAAGGGATAGAACAGTTCTACCATATTCCAATAATCATGAATACATACATGAATATAAAAGCATTATGCAAGTGCGTGTACTCCTACAATGCCTAACTAGATGTACCTGAGTGTACCTAGCATATGTTTGTAGGTCTAAAGCCTAAGAGCCAAGAATCCTTCCAGGATTTAGTCAAACCCCCATACCTGAATAGAGAGAGTGTGGGACCCCGTCCTGGTCTCAAGTTGGAAACCCCGTCAGGGCTGTGTCAGACCACTGTCAGCTGGAGCGGCTGCATGCAGGAGCCTCAGCGTCTCTGGTCAGTGTGTCAGCATGGAAGTCTCAGTTCCCTCTATCTTACCAGGGCAAGATGTGGTGTATTTATACCCTAAAGAGTCTCGGTCCTCAGTATGGTTTGTATTGGACATGAGGAAGACGTCAGGAGTGAACTTTGTACATACATATTATGCCAGTGGTATATTCCTAAAGAGCCATGCATAATTAATGAGTACAGTGTGGGCCTGTGTTTGGAAAAAACCCTGCTGTATTCAAAACCACAGGATAGATAACGTTCAGCCCTCAGAGCTCTTTGTGTATTAGCTGGGACCAATGTAGGTGAAAGATCATGCCTATATAAGGAATCATGACTATAATAGGACATGTACAGTTATGACCATAATGGGGCATATGCGGCTATGACCATAATAGGGCAAGTACGAATATGACCATATTAGGGTAAATATGAATACGTCCATTTTAGGGCATGTACGAACGGGTCTACATTAGGGCCTCTATGTGGGATATAACAGTCTTCCCCATCGTTCTGCCACTGGTCCTTCTAGTTCCCACGCTGTGGGTCACCTTGGTTCATGTAGTACTTGTTACCCCTGGCCCTCAAGGACTTTTAGGCCCTAGTCCCACTAGGCCTAGGCTTTCTGGGCTTTTATATCACCCCCCTGGGTATTCTAATCTAGGGTCTTCAGGTTCTGATAGCCAAGGTCAATTCTGGTTTGGTCTTCCCAGTCTTGGTCCTTTCACTTCTGGCCCCTTGATCCTCCTTGCTCTGATCTCTGTGGTCTTAGCACTCCTGTCTTTGGTACTTCTTACCATTGGTATCCTGACACTGGTCCTCTTTTTTTCTGTATCCTGACCCTGGTTGTCCTCATTCCTTTGGCCCGGTCAGTGTGCTCAGGCCCTCCTCTTTGTTATGGTCCGGGGCCTTCATTCCTTTTAGCCCTGGCCTTCTGTTTCTTTGATCCCTTGTCCACTGGGTCCATATCGCCCTGTTTCACACCCTCCTGATCCTTCTCACCATGGTCCCCGTACCCCTAGTCCTGTTTTCCTTGTCCTGTTCCTCATTGTCTATTTGTTCCTGGTCCCTGGAAACTATTGTCCAAAGATACATTGTGCAGGTGACTAAAATGTCAGTGTGGCTGAAGGGGCAACTCATGACATGGGACCCATAAGCATCTATGCCTGAAATAAACCCTGCTTGGTGAATAGTATAAAAGAGTGTTTATTCACAGGCAGCATAGTGAATTACTCAGGTGCATTACTTACATGACTTCTGCTTTTACTTCCCCATTCCACAGAAGCCCCATTACTGTGCCTCAAGCAAATGACCTCTTGCAAGTGTCCCAAAACAATATGCCCCCAATCACCAAATCCTTCCACTCTGCATTTCTTGTTTGTGACTTCTTGTCGACTGCTACTGTGTGCCAGGTTTGAAAAAATTCATTTAGAAGTTGCCAAGGAACAGAACCTGACCTAAGTGTTTGTAATGTATGAGAGCTTTACCTGAGCTTGCCCATGTTGTAATAACCCCCAAATTCGCCTTTATTCTAAGGATGAGGACAGAATGTGGTTTAATGAGTACACCATTTGGAAAAGGATGTGCATTCCATTGTCAATAACAAAATTGACATTGTCATGTCAATTTGGGGAGAGGATGTGGTCTAACGGCTAGGGCGGTCGATCTCAAATCTGGGGAACCGGGTTCGAGTCTCTGCAATGACGCTCAACATCCTGTGATTCTGGGCAACTCACTTAATCTCCCCATGCCTAACTAAAATGAATGTGTCCTTATGTAACACAACTGGTGCTCATATAAAGCTCTCTGATACCTGATAGCTTCGAGTCAAGTTTGCGCTATATAAAACTACGGAAAAAAAATACGTTTAAATACTGCTTGCAAATTTTCATGATCAATTTGCCTAATTCTTTCTAGAGCTTCTTTTTCTGGTTATTTGTTTAGCTCATTGAAAATGGCATATATTCCAGTTGCCAGGAATCATTTTTTTTAGTGGTATACAGTCCTAGAAGAAAACCAGAAACATCCATGTTTTCTTTGATTAAGGAAAAATGCTCTTTCACAGCTGAAAGACTTGAATGTTCTAACCATCAATTAGAACAACTACTAGGAAGCGGAGCCTCACAATGTTCCCATGAGTGTACTTGTATATTTCCCTTACGTAACTGGTTCTATGTATGTAATAGTGTGCATTGTGATGCTAACAATTCCTTTCTTTATAATGTGCTGAATTCAAATAAGAATCTTCCTTATTTAAAGTAGCATATGGCTGTAAATCAGACATCATTCGTTTGACAGTCTCTGTGTCCCAGTCATCTGAAATAGAACCTGGAATGATAACGGCATTCACTGAAACCTTTATTATATAAGGTAATTGCAATGTTTCAATAGGTCCCATTATCTGATAAGGATAATTTTTCTATATATTGCCATTGGGCACGGGATAAGCTGTGATGTTTGCAGTGTAGAGATCTCTTTGAACTCTGTGGGATGAAGAATGTGGCTGTAGTACATGAACCACAGTTGGTGCAATTGTTCTAACAGGGACAAAGTGTCCACTAATATCAGTAGAATGACAAATATTGTTCATAGCCACATAATAAAAAGAAAAGTTTCCAAGGTGATCCAGGCATGGGAACAAGGGTGAATCAAGAATTTGTCGTGAAACCAATCTCTGCCATGAAGGGATTGTAAAACGTGTTGAAAAGTAATCTGTATAATCTCCACAGTCATTTTCATGATCAGTTGGCTCTCGAAAAGGCATCATCTTGAAGGATGTTGAGTCAGGTTGTAGTTCATATTAAACCATGGAGTTGCATTGAACAATAGCAACTATGGAGATGGCAGCCTCAGATTCGTCTATGGAACATGATGCTTTGCGAGATGTAGTGTGCTCTAATATCCCCGGCTGGGAACTCGAGCTACTAATGCAACTTTTTTGTTCATTCAGAGAAGGGAGAGGGTGAGTTGTTCGACTCTGAAACGTTCACGGTGTCTGCAATGGTCTGCTGTAGAGAATGGCAACATAGTGCTTTTTCATGTGGTTGATAGACACCTGTCTGTTTCTCCATGAACCGACAAAGGAGGCAGGATAACCGTTAATTTTCCTTTTACCTCAAGAACTGGAACAGGTGGTCTGTATGATGATTCAAAAGCTTGTTTGTTATGGACTTTTTCACGAACTAGGTCCCCAACCCACATGTCAGCAGAAGTTATAACCTTCTCTTCACAGGTGATGGTGTCACAGTGGTTCATGTTAGACAGCTTGTTTCTGACCTTTTAGATGCTCTGTAAAACAGTCAAAACAGAAGGCCGGCGCCTTACTGGCCTGGAAAGCAAGAGTTGACCGTTCAAAAAATAATATCAATGAACTGATAATAAATAACAATGGAGGAAAGTCAAGTAGCGTAGAGGACATCCAAGCCTGCCTGCTCTCCCTTTTTTTGGATCTTTATAAAGAGGATTTGGCCCCTTCCCTTGATCATATACAAACTTGGCTGAGGGGTAAATCTCTGTCAACCTTAACGGATGATAGCCGCGACATTCTCGACGCCCCTATCACCCCAGAAGAGATTAAGGACCAATTAAAGAAATGTAAAAATAATAAAGCAGCGGGAATGGATGCGCTCCCGAATGAAATCTATAAGCTTCTATCAGACAAATTGACCCCGGCACTGGGTACCTTGTTTAAATCAGTATATAGCCCAACAGGTCAGGTCCCTAGATCCTGGAAGGAAGCAACCATTGTATTGATCCTAAAGCCAGGAAAGGACCCACTAAAAGCTGACTCGTATCGTCCAATCTCCCTGCTGAACGCCGATTATAAGATCTTTATGGGTATTCTGGCGGGGAGATTGGCCAAATTGGTCCCTAACCTGGTTAACATCGATCAGAAGGGCTTCGTAACAGGGAGATATATCCAGGAGCAGACACAACTATTGATAGGTAATATCGACTTGGCCATTGTAAGATCAGATCCCCTGGCCGTAGTGGCCTTGGATGCGGCCAAGGCATTCGACAGGGTCTGTTGGGTATACCTTTGGGAAGTACTAGGGTTAATGGGCTTCCGCCCCATTTTTATTCAAACCCTGAGAAAATGTTATCAGGGTGCCTCTGCAAGGATCCTGTTGAATTATATGCTGACTTCTAGTTTTAACATCCAGAGGGGAACAAGACAGGGTTGTCCTATTCCCCCTCTGCTGTTCAATATTTACATTGAGCCATTAGCGCAAGCCATTAGACTGGATGATTCAATCTGCCCTTTTAAATCCCAACTTTAACGATGTAAGTTAGCCTTGTACGCTGACGACTTAATGTTATATACTAGTAACCCGGGGGCGGCTATTCCACGGGTTGAAGCCCTTCTGGAAGAATTTGGGGGCATATTAGCAAGGGCACTATCGCCGCTTTAGCGGCACTTTTTGCCGCTAAAGCGGCGATATTCATATCGCCCTATCAGCAAACTGTCTCTAACAGCAGTTAGCGACAGTTTGCGGGCATATAGCGCCCGTTTTTATCGCTTTGCATGTCAGCGATATTTATCGCTAATGACATGCAAAGTGGGCGTTCCGACGAACAAACCTGGGAAACACCCGCTAACAGGCCTATCGCCTATTAGCAAGGTGGCCATGGCCCCAGTTAGCGACGTGAAAGTCGCCGCTAACCGGGGTCATCGCCATTTATTTAACACCTGCAATTAGCAGGTGTTAGCCATACCTAACATGGGGGTGGATTATGCTGATACGACCACAGGGTCGTATCAGCAAGGTGTTCTCCCTTCTCCAAGCAACATCGCTGGTTTTTCAGCGATGTTGGCCCATTTCCCCCGCTATCGCTGGAATATTCATCGCCATAGCGCTAATCGTTGTTAATACAGCGTTAGCGTGGCGATATATTCCAGCGATAGCCGGCGATAAAAAAAATCACGCTAAGTAGGGTTAGCGATGATTATCGCCTCTTCTTGCTAATATGCCCCCTGGTTCTATCTCGGGCTACTTAGCTAATACCTCTAAAACAGAGGTGATGTGCTGGAACATTGATCAATGGGAGGGTACTACTAGTAAAGAGCTAAAATATTTAGGGATTTATATTCTTAAAGAATTGGATAAAATCCCCCAGATCAATTTGAATAAAACCATCAAGGAAATAGATCGCCTTTTTACTAGATGGAGGAATCTTCCCTTGACAATCTATGGGAAGGTTAACCTGGTGAAGATGGTTATCCTCCCAAAGCTGACCTACTTGTTTAACGCAGTCCCTTTGGTTTTCCCCAGTAAGAGTATTCGCAAGATTCAAAGTAAGATCGGGAGCTTTATTTGGGGAGACAAGGGAGTAAGGCTGTCTTGGAAGAAGCTGAGGCGTAGGCTTAACAAAGGGGGGTTGGTTCTCCCAGACATTGGTTGGTATTCTGTTGCATTTCAATTTAAAGGCGTCCGGATGCTACTTTCAAAACCAGAGGAGACATCGTGGGGAAGGCTGCTGGGTGAAATGGCTATGACGGAGGGTGGAGGAGGCGGAGAGGGCTTTCTATATAAGTTTGGGGCCCGAGATATTTTAAACGAGTATGCTTGAAGGCCCTTAAGGCCGCCTTGGAAACTTGGTATAAAGTGAGATGTAGATGGGGAATTGGATATTACTCAGATTTTGCACCTATATGGGATTCTCCACGGACACCACTATGTCTTAAAGATAGTTTGGCTGTACCAATTAAGAGAGCGGGCATCACCATTTGGTCTGCCTTGTTGGATGCAGAAGGAATCCATCCTTGGGAGGTATTAAGGGCTAAAATAGGTACTGGTTTTTCCAGGTTTAAGTATTTACAACCTACATCTTGGTTTGAAGCTGAAAAGGGGAATATAAGTGGTGATTGGGAAATGGAGCATTTTCTTCAATCAGTGCAACCAAAAAAGAAAGAGATTTCTATTTGGTATAAGAAGTCCCTAGATGCAGAAGACCTGGAACTTCCACCACAATCTTCGGTCTGGAATCAATCCCCCTTTGAGTCCAACATTGCAGACCTGTTTGAGCCCTCTCTGAAATTACTTTACAAATTCATTAAACTAGCCAGCCTAAAGAAGAATCACTTTTTTGTCATCAACAGACTCTACTACACACCGACCAGGATAGCCAAGTTTGCCCCGCTGCCCATCCCAAAATGTCCTAGGTGTTTGACTCTCAACGCCAACGACATCCATATCTTTCACGACTGTCCCGCATTAAGAACTTTTTGGAAGGGGGTGGGAGACACCCTCTGTGGCATTTTTAAAGTCAAAATTGAGGTTAATCTATCATTAGTGTTTTTTGGAGATGATGGCTCGTTTAGTCTGAACTCATCACAGATTTATAGTGGGTTGCTGCTATAGTTGGTGTTACTTGCCCGTAGAGAGATCTGCATGAAGTGGAAAGACTCACAGCCCCCGAAGAGCGAGGATTGGCTTAAAGCCACATTTGCCATGGCTCGTTTAGATCAGGTTGGAACCGGGGAAAGCTCGATAAACATCTGGCAGCCCCTTATGAGTTGGGGCCGAGACTTGAGATTAATATAATTCGAGTTGGCTTTCCCCCGGTCCTATGATTACACCAAGCCTTCATCAAATGGGGCTGGTCGGGTCGACCTAAACAAGTGCAGTAAGCCGTAGGGCGCCCAGTTGGAAAATGACGGCTTTTTAAAATCTGCAGAACCTTATTGGTGAGATGAGGAAAAAAAAAACAGTCAAACATTTCTCCAAGTTAAATTTATCTTCATCTGCCACCTTCCCAGAATTATCTAAGCTAGGTACATACACAGGAACTCGGAAGAGAACCTCAAATGGAGTGTGGCCTCCCAATAATCATCTAGGCAAGTTGTTTAATGCTCTATGGTCTTCATATAGATTATGGTACCAGCTAAGACCTAAACTTAGTACCCTAGCAGTCAAGGCTTGTTTAATCATTTCATTATCATGGTCAACTTAATCTTGAGACTCAGCTCTAAACAGGTTGCTGAATTGCAGGCAAATTCCCAAAGCAGTCATTGAATCCCTTTAAGCCTTAGAGGCAAACACAGGACTGTTATCTGAGTGAAATGAAGGTACTGCCCCTATCGCTACCAGTCACTGCCAATTCTTCACGATTGCTGAAGCACTTGCATTTATCTGTGCCCACAACCACAGAAATCAATGGCATGAATTGATTGCCACCAATATATACATATATGGGTTAAAATACTGTGAGATGACCTGGCGAGGGTCTCTTGACAGTCGAAGGCTTAATTTGTTGACAAATGTCGCACTCTCTAACATAATCTCTTGTTTGTTTATATAAACCGGGCCACCAGTAGCTGTGCTGTAGCACTGCAACGGTTGCTTCGATCTGTGTATGGGCAGATGCCAATCCTTCATGAGCTTCTTTGAATGAATCTAATCTAATCTAGACAGATTGTTAGGTATTATTTTGTCTCTCACTCCTGGTAGGGTGACTACAGGAGTATTGTTTGAATTCAGTGTGTATAATTACTTTGGAGGAAAGCCTGTGGGAGGCTTTCTACCTTACTTGGTTGTGTGTATGGCTATTGAGATATCTGTGTCGATCTTCATTTGAGATCTGGTTAGGACTGCTACTCTAACAATCTGAATTGTAGCCTTAACAGCTAAATCAGCTGCACAATTCCCTTCAGCTTGAATGCCATTACGCTGATGGCCCAAAGTTTGCCTCACATGGACATGTGGAAGCCTGTCTTGTAAGACAATTACCTTTCCCCAAAGCTTTTTCTTCATTACAGATTTTCACTTTGAATCCTTAAATCTATTCAAATGCCAATTTTGCAAGTCAACATTGTGATTTTGCATGGTTGGGCACAATGAGTGTGGGAACGAATGAGTCAGCCTTCTGTCAACATTGTGATTTTGCACGGTTGGACACAATGAGTGTGTGAACTGACGAGTCAGCCTTCTGTAATGTAAGTAACAAGGCATGAAGTTATGCATGCTGCTCAGTACTATCACCTAGAATTTTACTGTGGGTGTGTTGTGGAGGGAATTCGCCATCTTTCACTACACGACAAACTGCTGTACTTACATTTTGTTCCTACCGCTAGTTGTGCAGAGCCGTCCATATTGAATATGCTCTTGTAAGACCCAAAGGGCAAAGTAGTCAGGGCCTCATCTATGAAAAACTGCACCACATTGCGCCATATTAACAACATTTTTAAACATCTAAGCTGCATTATACCTGTGAAAGGTATAATGTGTGCAGGGTGGGCGTTCCGACACAGGAAAGGGATTTGTAGAAGTGACGCAGTGAAATCTATGAGATTTCAGTGCGACACTTTGTAGTATCCAAAATAGTGTATTAATGAAGTCCAACCGGCAAGATGTAGTTTAAGATGATTTATTGAAGTAAGTTACATGTAGAGGAGTTGTAGTGAAGCAGCCCCACCAGGAGCAGCCTGCCTGCTGCTCAGCCCATTCTCAACTGTCAGACTTCACCTCAAAGGCACCCAACATTCCAATACGCATCACTACTCCAACATTCCATGCAGCACACAGCACATTCATACTGGCTGAGCAGGTGGTGAAAATGGCAGAACATTAACGTGAGCATGATACTACATACCCCCCTTTCTTATACAACAGAAGCATAAGTCCTGTACCTTAAATAAGATATAACAATAACAACCCGGGAAAGGGACAAATGAGAGGAACACTAATGCAACAGAATAAATGTAATAGAAATGAACCTATAGCAAAGAGCGAAGAGACAGGCGGAAGGAAATTAAAAGGAAAAGATGGATAAGTATACACAAATAAATATGACCCATCATCTCTATCTATAAATTACAACAGATTAGAAAAAAGTGAAAAGGCAAAAGAAAACACAAATAGGCAGATGTACGAAAATGCACCAAAGGCAACACCCAAACACACCCACTGGCCAGGAAGGCATACAGGGAAGGACGACATAGCATGATACAAACTGAACACAAGACTACACCCAGACACACGAAATGGAGAAGGAAGGATCTCCTCCTAAACATGGAAGAAATAGGATGAAACTACAATGTGGGAAAGACTGGAGACAAAGGAAGACTAACAACCAAATTTAGTCCAGATACCAAGGATGAAAAGAATATGTAACATCACGAGAATAACTGAACAGGAGAGAAAACAGAGAAAAAGAGAAGAAAATACAATAAGTATAACTCATCCTTCCCCAATTTCAAATTGACAATATAATAATACAAGCATTACGTAAGGTATAACTAACAGCAAAGTCTTAGTGTAGACTCAACATAAACTGTACCCCAAACGGGGATAGATAATGTTGACGATGGGAATGAACCCAATAAGACACACCCTGTGTGAGGGTAACAGTGTACGAATGGTACGTGAAGATGGGACTAAAACCCATAACCTACCCCCAACATAAGGGCGAAAGCTAAAGTAAACTGGACTGACACCCATGTCCTACCCCTGGCATGAGGGTGTAAGCTAATGTGAATGGGACTGAATCCAAAAGACACACCCTGTGTGAGGGTAACAGTGTATGAGAAGAAGGGACTAAAACCCATGACCTTCCCCTGAATAAAAGGGGTGGGAAGCAAAGGTAGATGGGACTTAAAACCCATACAATGATGCCGTGAGAGAGGGTTAAAAACGTGATTCACCCCTGTATGCAAATGTACTATAAGAGAATGGGGCTGGAACTCATTCCAATCCTTCATGTATGGGAGAATGAAATGTACTGATAACAAGAGAAATGTACCATGAAGCCATTCCCAAAAGAAGAAGGTGTGTACCCTAAGACCGGAAATATGATGAAAAGTGCAACCAGATCGCACTGAACAGTCCCATGCAGAATGAGAGGGCAGCTCTGAAGCTATGTAATACTACATAAGTATGGCATGTTAAATAAAGAATGTCACTAAATACAAAAACATTAGTGCCAAATGTCAATAGCATAAGAGATAAAAAGCGAATATCACCAAATGCTTTCAGTATATGGCGCAAATACGAAGCATAGAAACTTTACTGTAATCCCAGCCCAGCACACAATGGGGTCACACTCTGAAGAACTATCACACATGTAGAATGTCAAAGCTTAGGGTGTTCGCATCACTGGAAACAGGCAGACACCCGAATCAGCTTCTTAAAATTCACTGAGCACTACTTGGAAAACGGCAGCACCGCCAATCTCAACCTAGACTATGTCATACGACAATGGCTCATGAAAGTCTGTCAGAATGTCAACACTTATGTAAGAAGTCGTCAAATGAAGACACAGGAAATCCTAAAGCAGACATTGCTAATCGCACTGAGCTGCCTAATGTCCAAATTAGAATTCACAGTCAGGCACTGGTACATTACCCACTGGTTCCTATACTTCAAAAAGATGAGCGGGGCAGCAGCGCACTGGTAAATGTCCGCACTGCTCGTGATTGGCAAAAAGAGATCCTAGGCTGTATTGTGAATACCGGACAGCCCGTGGCTGTGCACTGCCTCCAACATAAAAAAATGGCGGCACGAGTCACGCCAGTGCTGGATGGCTGCAGGCACGAGAGAGCGTCAAACAGTGTCACTCAGCCAGATATGACTCGGAGAGAGGTTGTGACTTCACCAGGGATCCTCGAGGTAATTCCGCGCACCACATGCATGAGGTAAGATGCACGCACAGTATTCAAACAGCAAATTAATGGTTTGAACGCCCAAATGTGCCAGCAGGACATAGTAGTAGATGAAGAAAAAAAACTCACCACAGCTTTTGTAAAATAGGCCGCAAATAGTCCCCTCCATCCACCGGTACCAAGACAGAAATACAGACACAAACGCAATGCCAACGAATACACTGATTACCCTTTCAATTAACGCGATGTATGTGGAGAAAGTAGAACTTCTGACCAGTGTAGACTGTTTCCACCTCGCAATATGGCTTGACCAAATCCTGCAGCCAAAAATCACAGTTCCAATTGTCTGGGCTGCCTGTCACAAGTTTCGAAAGTGACCTGGTACCAATCGTCCCGTAGACTGCCTCAGAGTGTAGACTGAACATAATTTCCTTGCGCTCAGTGCGTCCAACTTCAACCATGTAGAAATGAATCATTCTAATTCGGAGGCAACAACTGTGAGAGAGAGTGTTCAAGGGGCATGAATTTCCTTTCTTGTTGACTGGAATGGTAGCCAAAATTCCAAAATGTTTTTGAATGTCCTCAGGGTGATGCAGTGTGCGGCTGAAAATGCACATATGTTTCCCAAATGAATTTACACGCTGTAAGTTGATGGGCTTAATGACACAAGCAGAACTGGTACATCAAAGTCCAAAATAAGTAAGGTAGATGAGCACAGCACGACTGGGCTAGGGCTGTCAGATGGTGATGACACTGGTGAGGCTGAGAGGCGTAGTGCTTCATCTTTACATGTATCTTGTTGTCTCCTTTGCTCTTCTGTGAGGAACTCCTTTCTTGTAGATGTCTTTGTTGTTCTGTGAAGAACTTCCTTGTATCTTCTTTTGAGTTTTCCTTTCCTGTGGATACCTCCTCCTGTACTTTGTGTTGGCAGCATCTTTAGGCTATGTAGTTTGCTCCATCTTCAGGTCCTCTTTTCTTCGCCAGGTCCCTGAAATCCGTTTGTAGCACATAGGTAGTCACCAACTCGTCGCCAAAATAATGTAGTAATGAAGTCCAACAGGCAAGATGTAGTTTAAGATGATTTATTGAAGTAAGTTACATGTAGAGGAGTTGTAGTGAAGCAGCCCCACCAGGAGCAGCCTGCCTGCTGCTCAGCCCATTCTCAACTGTCAGACTTCACCTCACTGGCACCCAACATTCTAATACGCATCATCACTCCAACATTCCATGCAGCACACAGC
Organism: Calotriton arnoldi; assembly: GCA_963921515.1. Classification (NCBI taxonomy): domain Eukaryota; kingdom Metazoa; phylum Chordata; class Amphibia; order Caudata; family Salamandridae; genus Calotriton; species Calotriton arnoldi. The sequence goes on from CAWUFW010009387.1 coordinate 573,047, forward strand.
ACATTCATACTGGCTGAGCAGGTGGTGGAGATGGCAGAACATTAACATGAGCAGGATACTACACACTTCTATGCGCCGTACAGTAAATATGGTGCATCCATGGTGTCGCAAGGATGGCGTTATGAAAATTGTTGCATCGCTGTTTTCCTGCAGTGATGCAACACTTTTCATAAATGAGGCTCTCGGAGTTGGAGCAACATTTTGTTCATATTGGAGAATAGCCTGTGTGTGAAAAGTGGGATCACATTTAAACTTTACATTCCCTGCACTGAAAGAAGTGGCTCCGTGCACCCTCCTCAGGTGTAGGGCGCAAGCATTAGGAATGCTTGCCTTAGTGGCTGCCGCTAGTGCTGGTATAGGAGAAACTACAATCATTAGTTTTGCGTGCACCAAAGGTCACTGCTTCAAAATAGCTGTCTGCACAGCTGGAAGAATCTTTTCCGTGGAAGCAAAATGTGCTTCGGCTGGGGAATACATCTGAGACATGTATGGAATAGGAACAGTCTGCATCTCATTGTAGGTCATGTAGGTATAACCTGAGTGACTTGGTATGACTCGGATAACCAGGTTGGTCCTACTGTGCCTGGTTTGTAAACATTTAGGGCCGATATATATCATTTTGTCATGCAACACAGCAAGGCAACTTGCTGCACTGCGTGACAGGGAGAGAGTAGGAATGTGCCATATCTATCAATATATGGCACATTCTTGTCCTCTGCCTGTGCTGGCGCACAATCTGCAGCCTAGCACCAATGCAGGCGCACTTGAGCCAAGGAGCAAGGTTGCCTGCATTACATGCAGGATTGTTTTTGTGCAAGAAGGGATTCCGGCCAGCATAAAAACAATCCTTAGAGGAATTTTCCTCTTTCTACGTGTGTTGCATAATGCAGCGCACATAGAAAGAGGAAACAACAAGAAGAAATAAAGATATTTCTTCTCGTTCGCCCTCTGGTGGGAAGACGTACAATCCTGATGCATTCCCAGGTCTGCAAGTGTTAGTAAATCTGAGAATGCTTCAAGATACATGGATGGATGCATGGGAATACCCACGCTCTATGCATGTAACATCCCAACCACAGAGAGTAACTTGAAGCAGGGACTTGCACTGCATTGCATTACTCCAGATTTGCCAAGCCATGCAGGGCCACACAAGATGGCCTTGCATGGCTTGGAAAATCTCATTCTATGTTTTGCATCATCCTGCTTCCCTTTGCTTGGTGCAAGGGCAACACAAAACCATAAGAAATCTGGGCCTTAGTCTCTAGCATGTCTGCTTGCAGAGCACGCAAGATATCAGTGTGTTCATATGTCCACTGTTTTGATGAAAATTTGGGTAAACTCAAGTCATTCAAGGGCTTCAATTGCTCAGCGTAGTGCGGCAAGTAAGTATGTTCAGAGTTTAGAAATCCCAGAAGGGACTGCAACTTCTTCAATGTGTCCAGAGGTAGCACACTTCTGAAAGTAAATCAGGAGCTAAACCCTTCCCCTGGATGGATAACTCATACCATAGGAAGGTCACTGTCAGATAGGCAATCTTTATTTATTTTGAAGTCAATAATGTAACTGTGTGATACTAACATGGTCAAAACTGTATCCACCCTAGTCAGGTGTACATCCAAATCATCATCTGTAAGATAGATTTCATCAATATATGACAATAGCTCAGTGTGAGAAGTTGGCCTGGTATATGCTGTCCACTAATTATAGTGGGCACCTTGCACCAGTCCAAACAACCCCTTATTGGAGATAGGTTAAAGACAACCTTATTGAAAGCTATCCTAGTGGTAGCTATGGAGAGCAGCCTTCAGGCTAAGTCTTGAAGGAATGTAAAGCAGCTTGTTTTACCAGTCTATAATCTCTTGAGTGACCAAATGAAAGAGCACCACACCAGGTATATATTCAAAATATATGTATTTATTGCTAAACACACCCCTCTAGTCTCTTTATGAGGCTAGAGTTCGAAAGTACATAAGTTAGAAGTTATTTAAACACAGTAATAGCACAAATACACGTTTGGGCCCTAGGGGCGTACCAAACCATATACCAATAAAGTGGTATAAGAACCACGACTGAACTAGACACTAGGCCTAGAGCCTCTAGAAGTGCTTGGACCACAAGGAACCACCCAAGGTAGTGACACAGGGGACCCACGGGAGACGCGTGCAGTGTAAATACACAACCGCGATACGCCGTTGACTTCTATGGAGAAAGTCGTGATCGGGAAATTAGAGAAAAGGGACACTTAAAAGAGGACTTGGACCAAACCCTTTGAGATCTAGGACTTTGAAGAGTCTCTACCCACGGGAGCACCGGAGTACTCGTGTTACCTCACCCAGGGAAGCCGGGTGCATAGGTGCCTTTCGGGGTCGGGTTTCGTCGTCGATTTGAATGGCGATCTGCTGCAAAGTGCTGCTGGCGACCAAGTGAAAAGTGTCCGGGTGGATCCAAGAGTGGATCGGAGTTCTGAAGAACCTGAAAGCAGAGGGGACAGAGTCTGGGTCACTAGCCAGTGACCAGGAAGGCGATGGACAGATGCCCACCGATGTCGAGTGCTTCAGGTGCGTTGACAGTCGTCTTGACTCTTCAGCCACGAGGTCCAGGAGGCGTTGTCGGCGACCAGGAGCAGGATTCGGGCTGGTACACGATGTTTGTCGAGTGCTGAGGTGTCGGCGACCGGATTGGACCCAACAAGCCTTGGCAACGGTAAGTCTCGATGCAAAGGAAGATCGTCGATGGTGCAGACCAGCAAGGTCTGGAGAACTCACCCAGCGAGGGTAAGTGAGGGCAGGCCTGGAGCAACCAGGATGCCAAGTTAGAAAAGGATTGGCCTTCGTTAAGGGCTACTAGCCAACGGGCTAGCGACCGCAAAGGAGCCTCGTGACGCCGCACGTGGATCTGGCTTACAGGACACTCGTGGAGTGGGGGCCAGTGATCTTCGGTGCAGTTGGTGCTGGAGGCTAGGGCTACTCGGAGCCCAAAGCACGACTTCTTGGGAGACCCAGAAGAGGATGCACTTGCAAATGTGCTTGGTGTCCAGGGGTCACGGTCTCAAGTCACCCACGATAGCCACAGGCCTCAACTTTGCTGGGGACTCAGGGTAGCCTCGGTGAAGTCTGATAATCCACCTCTGGTGATGTGATGACATCGGCATCCGACGGGAGCTTCAGAAATGCGAACCGGACAGATGCTTCTTTGGTGCCTGCCAAGCAGGGGAGTCACTCCTTGACCCCAAGGGAGATTCTTCTGTCCTCTAATCGTGAGTAGAGCGTCGAAGGTCCAGGATTCAGTTTCAGAGTTTCGTCCAGGGATAATCTAAAGTCCTAAGGACTGGGTTCCTATACTTATACTAAGTTTAGGGGTTGGACTACTCTGTGGCCCCACCTATGGGTGGGTCAGGGCAGAGGGGTGGCTACACCCCTTTCCCTTTGTCCAGTTCGCGCCAAAGCAGGGGCTGCAAGCCCCTGATCCGGTTTGAACTGGGGTATGCACAGGGACACCAAGTGTGCCCCCAGTGCAGGACTTCAAAGCACCAGAAAGTGCTCCCGCCCAGCCCCAATACACATTATCCTGTCTGGGGAGGTGGTCACACCTCCCTGGGACAGGAAACCTATTGTCCAGGCCTCCCCTGCCGGAGTTTCGTCCAGCAGCAGGAGGCCAGACTTGTGTCTGTGGCAGTAGCATCCATTTTGTGGTGCCAGGCTTTAGAAAGAAGTTACCGGCCAGGCCAGGGTTAACATGTCTCTCCCTCTAGAAGGGTGGAATGCTACCCCCGCCGCCAGAATTGGTGGGGGGTAGTATTCCAAGATGTTTGACACCAAACACGACATGTTTAGGTGCAGCCATTCCAAAGTTAGCATTTAACGCGAGGTTATAATGCGCTTAAGAGTATATGGTCAGGCTGCACTACAAACAGCATCAGAGAAGGGTCTCCGAACGCTGCAGAGGGGCCCTGCTCATGCAGGGGCACCCTCTCACATAGGAACCACGCACTCTGCCTTCAGGATTGATAAGGCCTGCCATAGGAGTGACTTATAGGTTTATATGTGTGTATGTATGTAGTGATATAGGTAACCTATATCACAGTAAAGGGTGCATGCACCACCTTACCCAGGCTGCAGTAGCAGACCTGTGGTGTCAGTTTGGATGGCCTTCCAGGGGTGGCACAATACATGCTGCAGCCCCTGGTAGGCCTCTGAGGTACCTATGCCCTTGGTACATAGTATACCATATACTAGGGACTTATAAGGGCACTCCAGATTCCAATCAGAGATGTGCCTAAGGCACATGGAAACCTTTTACAGAGAAAGCAGATAGACTGGGGCCCTGAATAGCAGGATCCCAGTCCAACTAAGTCATAAACCAGCAAAACACCATAAAAAAAGTGGGGGCAACCATATAGTCAGATTCCACCTTCCTACATAACCCCCCAAACGAAAGGAGATAAGGCTAACCTTGGCCAGTTGAGCCTTCATTGACTAAGTGGTCATATAAGGAAGCACCTGCACTAGCATGGTTGCCCCCTGTCTTATGGTCCACTAAGCAATCCCTCACCCTAAGGGTATGAGAGGGTCTCCACCATGGGGAATCACTACCTGTGGTGTGCTTAGGTAAAGTACAAGGCTGGTGAGGTGTCTGAGTAGGGAAGTGAGGCCCTAGGAATGTTGGCCTCAGCTTCCTCAGATCACTGGTCACCATGTATGCCTGTCTTTCCATGACTGAGTTGCACTTTGCTCTAAGGGTCAACCTTTGGCTGCCTACAGCTGGGGGTTGGGTCCCTTTGGATGGACTACTGGAGGGACAGGGCAGGTTTGGAACCTTCAGGTCCCAGGTTTGCCCTTGCCTACCAGAGTCCTTCTGGGGAGGTCCCTACATAAAGGCATGGGGGATCCCTCAGTGTGTAGAGGAGTTTTCACCTGGCTAGGGCTACTAGACTGGGTGCCCCTATATCTGCTGATGGGGGGTTCCTCTGGACAGGGGGCCCTGGGGGGTCCACTGACCTCCCTGACCTCTGCAGCCCTGGGCTGGCTGAGGCAGGGTAGAGAGGAGCAGGTTACCTGCTCCAGACTGGGTACCACCTTGGAAGGGTCCTCTGCCATCAGGGGTGTGGCCAGGCCAGGCCTGACTACCTCTGGGGCAGTTCCTTCACTAGGGGTAGGGTCAGTTCCCTGAGGAGGCTGACCCTTACCTACTGTCTGGAGGGAAGAAGACTTTTCTTCAACCCTTGTGCTCTCTTTTGGGGGAGAGTGGGCCATTCTTTCAGGCTCCATCTCTCCAAATTCTTGGGCTGGGGCTGTGGCCATCACAGCCCCACTAACCTTTACAGGGACGCCCAACATCCTAAGGTGGGTTTGGTGTTCAACTTCAGCCCAGGCTGAAATCTCCAGATCATTGCCCATCAGGCAATCTACAGGTAAGGTGGGGGACACTGCCACTCTCTTTGGGCCTGTGACCCCCTCCCAGCTGAGATTGACTATGGCCATGGGGTGATCTGTTCTGACACCATCAATGTTGGTCACCTGGTATTTAAACTCAGGTAAAAGCTGGTGAGGGGGACTAGTTTCCCTGCCACCATGGTGACACTAGCCCCTGTGTCCCTAAATGCCACAGCTTTCTGACCATTAATCATTGGCTCCAGTCTGTACCTGCCCATTGCTGTGGGACCCATGGTAAAGGTGGCAAATCCTACACCACCATCAGAGTCAGAGGAGTCTGTTGAGGGGTCCCTGTCTGAACCAGGGCCCACCTCTGTTCCTGTTGCAAAAGCACCTAACTTTTTGGGTGCACTACTCCCAACTGGAGGATTACTACTGGTAGTACCAGGAGGGGGTAGTAGTTGCTGGGGGAACATTTTCTTTATTGCCAATCCTGGGGCAACTGGGATCAGATTTCCAGTGCCCAGGCTTTTTACAGACATGGCAATATGGTTTCTTTTCAGGAGAGGAAGGAGTTTGGGACCCACCCCCAGAAGAGGAATTTTGGGGCCCTGTAGTGGACTTATCCTTAGATTTATCCCCACCTTTCTCTTGGGACTTAGTAGAATCTTTCTTCTGGTCACCACCCTGATTTCTAGTTTTTACTCTGGTTCTGACCCATTTGTCTGCCTTCTTTCCCAATTCTTGGGGAGAGGTCAGATCAGAGTCCACCAGATACTGGTGCAAAAGCTGGTTTTGACAATTATTAAGGATCTGCTCCCTCATAATCAAATTGTACAATCCTAAAAAGTCATGCACTTTGTTGCCATGTATCCAACCTTCCAGAGCCTTTGTAGCACAATCTACAAAATCAACCCAGTCTTGAGTCTGAGCTTTTTGGGTGTCTCTGAACTTCAACCTATACTGTTCAGTGGTTAGGCCAAACCCATCTATCAGAGCACTCTTCAAGACTGTGTAATTGTCAGCATCCTCTTCTCTTACAGTGAGGAGCTTGTCTCTACCTTTGTCTGCAAAGGAGAGCCACAAGATTGCTGCCCACTGCCTCTGGGGGACCTTCTGAACTTTACAGGCCCTCTCCAGTGCAGTTATCCATTTGTGGATGTCATCCCCACTCTGGTAGGGAGGGACAATCTTGTTTAGGTTTCTATGGTCATAAGACCTTTCCCTATCTCTAGGGATATTGCTGCCACCATGGGACTCTAGTCCCAACTTTCTTTTCTCTCTAAAGAGATCTAGGGACTCCCTGTCTAAGGCTACTTGCTTCCTTCTGAGTTCAAGCTGAGCTTCCTCATATTGAATCAGCCTCTTTCTTCTCTCATGAGAGGATTCCCTCCTATGAGATGAGACAGAGCTCCCTACTGAGGTGCCAGAGTGGTTAGACTCCTGAGAAGGAGATCTAGACTTTCTGGGCACACTCTTAATCCTTCCTGGGGGGACAAAGAGGGTATCATCCTGATTATCCTCTTCATCTTCCTCAGGAGGGATTGGGTTATCCAGGTCAGGGTCATTTTCACCCTCCTGGCCAGTTTCAGAGGGGGGGCTGGGGGTATTTCTACCCCTGGTCCCATCCTCATCTTCTGCCCCACCCTCAGCTCCTACCCCTTCAGTCCCCAAGGGCTTACTAAGGTCATAAGCCACCAACAACTCTTTAAGGTGTTGGGTGGTGGGGCTTTGGCCTGTCCTTATTTTTCTCAAGTTGCATAAAGCTCTCAATTCCAAGAATGGGAGTGTATCATACTTGGAGGGTGGAAGCTCAGTGGCTTCCTGCAAGGATTCTTTAGATCCTACCCTTAAAGACATTACTAGTGTGGTGTGTTGTATGCACTACCTACTCTAGTGTGGCCTACTAAACTCTCTTGAGTTGTAGAAAGGGTGTGCTATCCCTTAACACACAACTCTAAGTTCAGTAGAACTTACTGTATTCTAAGCTTAAATTATATGTACCTTAGGTACCTTTAGTGGTTTTCAGTTGATCAATTCAATTGAGATTATCTGGTAAAACAATAGCAAGCTGGAATCCCACACGCTGCACACCAATGTGAGAAGTTGGCCTGGTATATGCTGTCCACTAATTATAGTGGGCACCTTGCACCAGTCCAAACAACCCCTTATTGGAGATAGGTTAAAGACAACCTTATTGAAAGCTATCCTAGTGGTAGCTATGGAGAGCAGCCTTCAGGCTAAGTCTTGAAGGAATGTAAAGCAGCTTGTTTTACCAGTCTATAATCTCTTGAGTGACCAAATGAAAGAGCACCACACCAGGTATATATTCAAAATATATGTATTTATTGCTAAACACACCCCTCTAGTCTCTTTATGAGGCTAGAGTTCGAAGTACATAAGTTAGAAGTTATTTAAACACAGTAATAGCACAAATACACGTTTGGGCCCTAGGGGCGTACCAAACCATATACCAATAAAGTGGTATAAGAACCACGACTGAACTAGACACTAGGCCTAGAGCCTCTAGAAGTGCTTGGACCACAAGGAACCACCCAAGGTAGTGACACAGGGGACCCACGGGAGACGCGTGCAGTGTAAATACACAACCGCGATACGCCGTTGACTTCTATGGAGAAAGTCGTGATCGGGAAATTAGAGAAAAGGGACACTTAAAAGAGGACTTGGACCAAACCCTTTGAGATCTAGGACTTTGAAGAGTCTCTACCCACGGGAGCACCGGAGTACTCGTGTTACCTCACCCAGGGAAGCCGGGTGCATAGGTGCCTTTCGGGGTCGGGTTTCGTCGTCGATTTGAATGGCGATCTGCTGCAAAGTGCTGCTGGCGACCAAGTGAAAAGTGTCCGGGTGGATCCAAGAGTGGATCGGAGTTCTGAAGAACCTGAAAGCAGAGGGGACAGAGTCTGGGTCACTAGCCAGTGACCAGGAAGGCGATGGACAGATGCCCACCGATGTCGAGTGCTTCAGGTGCGTTGACGGTCGTCTTGACTCTTTAGCCACGAGGTCCAGGAGGCGTTGTCGGCGACCAGGAGCAGGATTCGGGCTGGTACACAATGTTTGTCGAGTGCTGAGGTGTCGGCGACCGGATTGGACCCAACAAGCCTTGGCAACGGCAAGTCTCGATGCAGAGGAAGATCGTCGATGGTGCAGACCAGCAAGGTCTGGGGAACTCACCCAGCGAGGGTAAGTGAGGGCAGTCCCAGAGCAACCAGGATGCCAAGTTAGAAAAGGATTGGCCTTCATTAAGGGCTACTAGCCAACGGGCTAGCGACCTCAAAGGAGCCTTGTGACGCCGCACGTGGATCTGGCTTACAGGACACTCGTGGAGTGGGGGCCAGTGATCTTCGGTGCAGTTGGTGCTGGAGGCTAGGGCTACTTGGAGCCCAAAGCACGACTTCTTGGGAGACCCAGAAGAGGATGCACTTGCAAATGTGCTCGGTGTCCAGGGGTCATGGTCTCAAGTCACCCACGATAGCCACGGGCCTCAGCTTTGCTGGGGACTCAGGGTAGCCTCGGTGAAGTCTGAGAATCCACCTCTGGTGATGCGATGACTTCGGCGTCCGACGGGAGCTTCAGAAATGCGAACCGGACAGATGCTTCTTTGGTGCCTGCCAAGCAGGGGAGTCACTCCTTGACCCCAAGGGAGATTCTTCTGTCCTCTAATCGTGAGTAGAGCGTCGAAGGTCCAGGATTCAGTTTCAGAGTTTCGTCCAGGGATAATCTAAAGTCCTAAGGACTGGGTTCCTATACCTATACTAAGTTTAGGGGTTGGACTACTCTGTGGCCCCACCTATGGGTGGGTCAGGGCAGAGGGGTGGCTACACCCCTTTCCCTTTGTCCAGTTCGCGCCAAAGCAGGGGCTGCAAGCCCCTGATCCGGTTTGAACTGGGGTATGCACAGGGACACCAAGTGTGCCCCCAGTGCAGGACTTCAAAGCACCAGAAAGTGCTCCCGCCCAGCCCCAATACACATTATCCTGTCTGGGGAGGTGGTCACACCTCCCTGGGACAGGAAACCTATTGTCCAGGCCTCCCCTGCCGGAGTTTCGTCCAGCAGCAGGAGGCCAGACTTGTGTCTGTGGCAGTAGCATCCATTTTGTGATGCCAGGCTTTAGAAAGAAGTTACCGGCCAGGCCAGGGTTAACATGTCTCTCCCTCTAGAAGGGTGGAATGCTACCCCCGCCACCAGAATTGGTGGGGGTAGTATTCCAAGATGTTTGACACCAAACACGACATGTTTAGGTGCAGCCATTCCAAAGTTAGCATTTAACGCGAGGTTATAATGCGCTTAAGAGTATATGGTCAGGCTGCACTACAAACAGCATCAGAGAAGGGTCTCCGAACGCTGCAGAGGGGCCCTGCTCATGCAGGGCACCCCCTCACATAGGAACCACGCACTCTGCCTTCAGGATTGATAAGGCCTGCCATAGGAGTGACTTATAGGTTTATATGTGTGTATGTATGTAGTGATATAGGTAACCTATATCACAGTAAGGGGTGCATGCACCACCTTACCCAGGCTGCAGTAGCAGACCTGTGGTGTCAGTTTGGATGGCCTTCCAGGGGTGGCACAATACATGCTGCAGCCCCTGGTAGGCCTCTGAGGTACCTATGCCCTTGGTACATAGTATACCATATACTAGGGACTTATAAGGGCACTCCAGATTCCAATCAGAGATGTGCCTAAGGCACATGGAAACCTTTTACAGAGAAAGCAGATAGACTGGGACCCTGAATAGCAGGATCCCAGTCCAACTAAGTCATAAACCAGCAAAACACCATAAAAAAAGTGGGGGCAACCATATAGTCAGATTCCACCTTCCTACACTCAGGATCTGGTTGTAAGATCTCTATACTTCATGCTGAGAACAAGGCAGAATAATTTTTATAGCCTATAGGCAAATGTCTAACTAAGACTGCACAATGTCGAAACTAAAGGCGGTTAGATAGTCACTTGGAGGCACTATGTTTTGACTGAAGAATCCATTGAAAAAAGCAAGGGTTGTTTTGTATTGTTTCTGCACCAGGTTGGCCATTAAACTTGTGCTATGAGCATTTTGCACTGTGTATGTCCACGTATGCAAATTTAGGGGCATATGCATCAAGCCTGCATTTTGCGATTCTGAAATAGCTAATTTTACCGATTCGCTATTTAGGAATTGCAAAATGCTATGCGTGTAGGAATTGCAAAACAATTTGCGATTCCTTAACAATACTTAAAAGTGATTCGGAATTGCGAATCGCTATTAGGTAATGTGACTCCATTCATTCCTATGTGCCAACAGGCCCATAGGAATAAATGGTATTGCATTTGCTAATTGCGATTACCAAATTGGTAATCGCAAATAGTGAATGCACATCCAATGGTGCCCGGGGGCCTAAGGCCCCCCTGAAGCACCCCACAAAAATAGGTAAGTGTGCACATGTAAAGCACACACATGACCTAAGGGCATGTGTGCTGTACATGGCACTTTGAAAACATTTTTCAAAGCATGCACATATTTCCATCAACTTGAAGTTGATGGTAATTAGCGTTTCCTAAATGCACAATTCGCATTTAGGAAAGGCTACATGCATCAGCATTAGGGCATCGCAAATTGAAATTCCATAAATGCATTCACAATTTAGGTAATCGCAAATAATTGCAATTACCTAAACTGCGAATGCCAAAACCTACATGCATAGGAAAAGGCCTTTTTCCATTCGCAAACGGGCCGATTCTTTGAATCGGCCCGTTTGCGAACGGGAAAAGGCTTGATGCATGTGCCCCTTAGATTCCTATTGTCTGAAACTATCCTATAAGAAACATCTGGTTTAGAGAAGGGAAAAAGGGGCATGCTCATTGGTGACACACAAGGTGCTATTATGCCCTGGTATTGCAACTGATCTAATATGACTTTATTACCCGCTTCACTTCTGGTATCAGTGGGTATTGAACCTGTGCTTGTGGTTCACTGCTTAAATAAATGATATGTGGAAAAGAGTGCTTATCCCATCCCTCTTGGTTTCTGTTTATGGTCAGAGCCTGTCTTATAGCACAATCACTGGGGTAAATTCCCCAGATGCCTTCAGGTACTTTAGGAGAAAGAGCCACTCTGATTATTTCCTCCCCCTGAGGTGCTTCCTTAATAAAAACTCGAGGCCAGTGCTCTTCACTTAGGATGATGTCATAAATATCAGACAACCGCGACCAGAAGACGGCTTTAATGATATATGGTATAAACCCTTCAATTTATATGCTTAAATTCTAAACCCTATCAGGAAGATATAAATGTCTATCTAGAGCCTCAATTTGTATAAAAATATCAGTTGGATTTTCATCCAGAAACCTTTGAAGCATCTGATGCACTATCGTGACTTCTGCTGCACTGTATAGGAGCCATCTCGCAAAAAGTTCTGTTTCGAAGGACTCATTGTTGTATCTGCATGTTTTTAGAAAGTCTTGCTACTTTCTTCGTCTTTGATTGGCATTTTAGAGTCCAATATTTTCTCCTCCCTCTCTACGTTGACGTCAGTCTTGTGTCCAGCTTCACTTTTTCCTGCTATACTCCTCCTTTCTTCTGTATTCAGATCGAAGGCTCCCTCTCTCTGTTCAATTATCACCAGTATCCTGAAAAGAACATGGAGAGCGGCTATCAGAATACTGCTACAGTTAAGGTTTTTTAATTTTATTGTGGTTCGTTAAATTGTAAACACCTTTACTAGATTGCCGGAATGCAGGTGATCCAATCCGTCTTTTCTCTTTCTCCCCCTGTTTCTTCTTACCTTCCATTGCAGATTTATCTATAACACAACCCTCATTTTCATTTTTTGATTTTAAATGTGGCTTAATGGGGTGAGTACTCAGGGTGTCATGACCCAAAGAGATATATACTTTTGTGATTATTTTTGGCAGATCCCATTCCCTGAGTAGAACCGGAACTGCTTCCAGTCTCTGATGTATTAACAGAACCAAAGCTTTTCCCTTAATGTTGCATAGGATGATAGCAGAAACTGTAGTAAAGTTACCCATTAACTTTATTGGTAAGTCCAGGGCTGGTGCAGCTCTGTGCTCATTTTGTACCTGTTTAAGTACATCATGCCAATATAAGGCATGCCATGTGCTGGTGTAAATGCATGCGAATATGCTTCCCTGGGTGTTGGACTCCTCTATCCTCTAAGTGTGGTACCAGCCGTAGAGGAAGACACATAGGGGCTAATTGGGAGTCTGGTGGTCCATGGGCCACCAGACTCATGGGGGCACGACGGCAGTGATCTTCCGACCGCCCTGTTACAACTAGGGCAGTCGGGCCACTCTGGGACCGCCACAACCGCCAGGGATCAGAGATCCCTGGTGGGGATCACTGACATAATATCGACGACAACAATATTGACCTATCAGAATATCGTGTTAAGAATATCGATGGACAAAATATCGACATCCTATCTCTACAAAGGTAAGTACAAAAATATTGAAACCAAAATATCGTTGTTTAAAATATCGTTGTTCAAAATATCGTTTTTTAAATGTCTTAAAAATAATATTAAATACATTAAATAATAAATATAATTAATAAAAACATAGTTAGAATTATTTAAAAATGTTAAAAATTATAAATAATAAATGTAATATAAAAAATAATAATCATACATATATAAAAAAAAATATATATATGTACTTAATAATATTAATAAATAATTATTTAATTAAATTATAAAACGTTATAAACATAATAAAAATTATAAATACATATATATATATATATATACATAAACCTGTAAAATAAATATAAAAATAAATTATATATATAATAAAATAAAATATTAAAATAAATATTTATCTTTAAAACACCATTTTACAGTACATTAACTAAAACAGTAGAGAAAATATTGGATAGCGTAGGGTATAAAATTACTATTCCAACTCCAAGGAGTGCAACAGTAGGGAAAGTGTTGGATAGCGGAGAGGAATAATTTACTATTCCCACTCCAGCAAGTGCAACAGTAGGGAAAGTGTTGGATAGCGGAGGGGAATAATTTACTATTCCCACTCCACAGAGTGCAAGAGTAGGGAAAGTGTTGGATAGCGGAGGAGATAAAATTACTATTCCCACTCCAGCGAGTGCAACAGTAGGGAAAGTGTTGGATAGCGGAGGGGAATAATTGACTATTTCCACTCCAGGGAGAGCAACAGTAGGGAAAGTGTTTGATAGCGGAAGGGAATAACTTACTATTCTAACTCCAGCAACTACAACAGTAGGGAAAGTGTTGGATAGCAGAGGGGAATAATTTACTATTCCCACTCCAGCAAGTGCAACAGTAGGGAAAGTGTTGGATAGCGGATGGGAATAATTTACTATTCCCACTCCAGGGAAGGCAACAGTAGGGAAAGTGTTGGATAGCAGAGGGGAATCATTTACTATTCCCACTCCTGAAACAGTAGGGAAAGTGTTGGATAGCGGAGGGGATAAAATTACTATTCCCACTCCAACGAATGCAACAGTAGGAAAAGTATTGGATAGCGGAGGGGATAAAATTACTATTCCCACTCCAGCAAGTGCAACAGTAGGGAAAGTGTTGAATAGCGGAGGGGAATACTTTACTATTCCAACTCCAGGGAGTGCAACAGTAGGGAAAGTGTTGGATAGCGGAGGGGAATAATTTACTATTCCCACTCCACAGAGTGCAACAGTAGGGAAAGTGTTGGATAGCGGAGGGGATAAAATTACTATTCCCACACCAGCAAGTGCAACAGTAGGGAAAGTGTTGGATAGCGGAGGGGAATAATTTACTATTCCCACTCCACAGAGTGCAACAGTAGGGAAAGTGTTGGATAGCGTAGGGGATAAAATTACTATTTCCACTCCAACGAATGCAACAGTAGGGAAAGTGTTGGATAGCGGAGGGGAATGATTTACTATTCCCACTCCACAGAGTGCAACAGTAGGGAAAGTGTTGGATAGCGTAGGGGATAGAATTACTATTCCCACTCCAGCAAGTGCAACAGTCGGAAAAGTGTTGGATAGCGGAGGGGAATAATTTACTATTCCCACTCCACAGAGTGCAACAGTAGGGAAAGTGTTGGATAGTGGAGGGGATAAAATTACTATTCCCACTCCAGCAATTGCAAAAATAGGGAAAGTGTTGGATAGCGGAGGTGAATAATTTACTATTTCCACTCCAGCAAAATAACAAACATTAATTAACAAATACTTAAATAATAAAAAATAATTTACCTCTCACCAAATACCCCTATAAATAACATCACCAGTATTGTAAAACATGACACAATTAACATAATTGCTTAACAATTAATTAATTAACTAATAACAATATACAAAAAAATCAAAAACAATGAGTAATAAATTAATTCATACTATTAAGACTATAAAATAACAATAAATATATATTAGCTGAAAAAACTTAAAATTATATTAATGTTTAATTACTTGCCACACTACTCCCCTCTAAATACACAACTCGCTCATAAAAAATTGACACAATTTACAAATTTACCAATTAATCATTAATAATTAATAACCAATTAATAATTAATAAATAACAACTTATTTAACACAATTAACAATATTAAATATTAAATACACAAATAGTAATTAATAAAAATTATTAATTAATTAATTATAATTAAATTACTTCCCACCCTACTCCCTATAAACCCACAACCCGCTCTTAAAAAATGACACAATTAACATATTTACCAATTAATTAGTAATAATTAATAACAAATTAATAACTAATTAATAACAAATTAATTAACACAATTAACAATATAAATTATTACATACGAAAATATTAATTAATTAAAATTATTAATTAATTAATTTTAATTAAATTACTTCCCATCCTATTCCCCTGTAAACCCACAACCCACTACGGAACTAAAACGCAATATTTAATTTCTTAAAACATTTATAATTTCTAAAAAAAAAAATAATAATTATATTATAATTAAATTACTTCCCACCCTATTCCCCTATAAACCCACAACCTGCTCCTAAAAAATTAACACAATTAACATATTTACCAATTAATTAGTAATAATTAATAACCAATTAATAACTAATTAATAACAAATTAGTTAACACAATTAACAATATAAATTATTAAATACAAAAATATTAATTAATTAAAATTATTAATTAATTAATTTTAATTAAATTACTTCCCACCCTATTCCCTTATAAACCCTCAACCCACTACGGAACTAAAACGCAATATTTATTCTCTTAAAAAATTAATAATTTCTAAAAATGTATTAATAAATATATTATAATTAAATTACTTCCCACCCTATTCCCCTATAAATCCACAACCCGCTACGGAACTAAAATACGCAAAAATTACCTAACATAAAATGAATTACTTCTAAAAATTTCAAACATACATTAAAAAAATAAGCTATACTTTTAACACATATACTAAAATACAGAACACTAAAATAAATTTTGATATTATTAACAATCGATATTTTGACTAACGATATTACTTACTTCGATATTAACAAAAACAATATTCCTTACCTGCATGTCGATATTCTGGTCAACGATATTCTTGAAGGTTGATATTATGTCACATCGATATTTAAACATCAATATTATGACTCTATACCCCCTGGTGGTAGTACGGCCAAGCATAGTACGAGTTTCCTCTCTGCCGTGGTTTTCATGGCAGTTCCACCTCATGATAGCCATGCCGAAGAGGAAACAAAAGCCTCTGGGCATGCAATGCATGCAGAGGGGAAAATGGTGTGCCCCCCTGTGTGCATGCTCCCCAGTATCTGCACGGCATGGACTGCTGCAGTTGATCTTAATGTTCCCATTGTGGTGCCTATTAAATGGGCACCACCTTGGGAATGCGAAAGAACCGCCCACCAGACCAGGAGAAATCTCCTAATTTGGCAGGCGGTCCAACCACAGGTTTGGCTGTGTGGGAGCGGCTGTCCCACTGTCGCACCACCAAACTTGTAATCAGGGTCATAATCAGTATTTTCTGTTTGTCTTCAGGTTTAGTGTATGGATACACTGCTTCCAACTAGTTGGACTTACAACCAACTCAGCAAGTTATTTCATCACGGTTCGTGGCCACTTTTCCCATGATAGCGTTAATGGTATGTGGACTAATGGTCTGTACTTGAGTTGGAGTGACTGGTCCAACTGTGAGAGCAGGTCTGGAGATCAGTGTGCATTGTATAAACTGTACAAGTCTCCTATTTAAGGCTACCGTGTAATTTAAAATCCCCACCACAACAGCAGGTGCTAATGTGTCAGGATGTGAAATGGGCACCTAACCAGGCAAGAGTGGCCACATAGCCCCTTCATTGCTCAGGGGCCTCAAACTGACTTTTCTGTGCATGTGTGGCAATTGACCAGCAAACCAGTTCTGGTGTTCCTGTTAAGTCACAGGGATTTCCAAATCTTGGAAGGCCCTTTAACGTTGAAGGCAGTTGCACTGCTTTCTATGCTCAAAACTGCCCTGAGCAGCATCAAGAGATTCAAACTCGACCTATGAGAGAAATGTCTCAGGCAAATGCTGCATGTGCAGTTATTAAAAACGTAACTGCCCCCCACATTAGGGTCACCTCATGTCTTAGATGCTGAGTAACTGCTTCCCTGTAATTTGCTCCTATCACAATAGCTGTCGTCATGAAGAACAGATTCAATTAAAAATGGAATTAAATAACTAGAAAACCCAATGAATGGGGAATAACCTTTTATGAGTCAAGATTGACAAACCTATGGAAATAGGTGCTCCTTTGCCCCCAGTAGAAGGGAACCATAATTACTAAGGACATCTCGTAATAACGTAATAATGGTTCACATGTGTTTGAATACTGGAAGAACTGCTCAAGGCATAACCATAAGATACGAGCCCCACATTGGGTGCCAACTGTTGTGTAATCTACAAATCTGGTATAGTTCAACAAAGTTTGCTTTCCCACCCACTGGTGACACAGGTGAGCGTGCTTTAATGCACCAGCAATAAATGCCAAAGACAAGTTATTGTAGCCCCCAGAACCCCACCCAATACAAGTCAAGTCAATTCAGCTTTATTCGGTGTAAAAATGTACAACCATAAAAGCATACTACAAAAACAGACAAATATAACATATCAATAATTCATTAGAGGGAGCAAACATAATTTATCAGTGAAAATATTAAAATTTCCTCCTTATACACAGTTAAAATATATACACTTATTTAAAAATAGACAACTATATAACATTTAATATTAATTTCTCATGTTTTCAAATGTGCTTATTCTACATGCTGTTTCTTAAATTAATTCAGTATTAAACAGATCTAATTATTCTCATTGGATTTCTCATATAATAATGCATCTAAATATGTTAGTTCTCTTCTTTTCCTAAGTGCTTTTACAATATAACAAATAACTGAACAGACAATTTTCGTATTGTCCAGGCTACATAAAAATATAAAGGCCTGTTTATAATCAAAGAGCCTGTTAGTTATGAACAGTGGTTTTAAAACAGTTTTCCTAATATCACTATAAAAGGTACAAAATAGTAAAAAATGCAACGTGGACTGTGGTGTGTTTCCATTACACGGGCAATTCGGTAAATTATAAGACCATCTTTCCTTATCGGAGAATGCAATTAGGTGATGTAAAGTACCAAGTCTAAGCCTTGTTAAATAATATCTGTGTTGGGTATTCCTTACTAGGGTTAGATATGTTTGTATACCCTCCACCAAGGGAATTTCGCAATAAGTAATGACACTTTGCTTCTGTCTTGTATCATCATCTCTCTCTTGTTCACTGGCCAGAGTGTATCTCAACTTCAGATCTTTGGGGCCCATTACGATACCCGGCGTAAATAAATCCGCCAGGCATGGAAGCGGCAAAAATCCGCCCGCATACACCGTCTGAACACCGACCACGCCATTACGATAACACAAACCGAAAACCGCCATCGGCGGAAAAATCACACAAAATACCGCCCGCCATCGTCCGAGTCGGAGTCAAACCGCCCGCCACGGACGGAAACACGCACGACAACACAAAACCGCCCGCCCACACGGCCGACACACCGCACGTGAAATTACGATCGCACCGCCATGAGCGCGGGAAAACCACAAATATACCGCCCGCCAGCGCAAACAACGCCGATGCCAATCGACACGGCAGAAACCATGGCGCCCACGTCCCTGCACAGAAACCATCCGCTCACAAAACCAATAGCACACAACATGGCCAATAAGTCCACACAGCAAGGCACGCACAAATACACAAGCACAGTACACATCCCGAAAACACCCCCTGGACAAACAAAAAAT
Organism: Calotriton arnoldi; assembly: GCA_963921515.1. Classification (NCBI taxonomy): domain Eukaryota; kingdom Metazoa; phylum Chordata; class Amphibia; order Caudata; family Salamandridae; genus Calotriton; species Calotriton arnoldi. The sequence continues at coordinate 591,731 of CAWUFW010009387.1, forward strand.
ACAAAGGCCAGAACACCAGACACAACACACCTGAAAACAACAGACCATGAGGACACACCCACATAGGTAAGTACAAAAGCAGCACTCCCACAGACCACAACCCCTTGCAACATTGCAAACTAGAGAGGAGAGGAGAGGACACAGTGACACAGCAAGGACAGCAGCACACCACAGAAACGCACACATCACAACCACCACCACCACCACCACCACCAAACATCGGCACCACAAACCCCCTGCACATTACACAACACACACCGCACCAGCACCACAAACACCATGGCACCACAAAGAATGCCCAAGTTCACGCCCATGGAGCTGACGGTCATGGTCGACGAGATCATCAAGGTGCACCCACAAATCTATGGGAACATGGTCCAACACACACCACTAGCCACCAGAAACAGAATGTGGAACCGGATCGTAGACCAGGTCAATGCAGTCGGGACCCTGCCCAGGAACAGAGTCGAAATTAACAAACGGTGGAATGACGTCAAGAGCCTGGTCAAGAAGAAGGAGGGCAAAAACAGAGAGCTGGCTGCCGTCACTGGCGGAGGGAATCCCGCGCTCTTCAAGACCTTCAAAGCGTGGGAGGAGAAGGTGCGAGTCATCATACATCCCGAGATCCTCGCCGGATTAGCAGGGGGAGTGGAGGCTGGTAAGTACAAACTAATGTATACCAGCACACCGCTATGTACTCACATGCACTACCACCATGCCACAGCTCCCAGGGACAAACACCCCCATGTCCAGCACACAATACACGACACACACATGCAACAGACACCACCACACACAGCCCAAACAGAACAACTGTAAGATGCGTGGGGACATGTGTACATTCAGCCAGCCACGTAACCACCAACAGGTCCCCAAATATGCCAGAAGCGCCACAACGAGCACCCACCACACCCATGTGTCCGCCATAGCTGCACTAACCGACAAGTAACAGTTAAGTGGCAGGAACACAAAGTGCAGTGGGTGGGAGGGTGGACAGCCCAAGTACAACACACACCAGGCCCCTAGTCCCACAGTACAGCAAGGAGGAGCATCCCCACACCCCACAGCCACGTGTCAGCCACCGCAGTGCACAACGACAGCCGAAAGGTAGACATCACGGTCCACAGCAATCGGTGTCAGTGGGTGTCCAGCCACCACTACGACCCACAACACCCCCCCACCCCCACAGACCTGCAACATGGAGCACCCCCGCTTAGAACCATGTGGCATCCAGTACAGTGCACGCCCGAACAACCTGCAGGTGGGAAACTGGACAGGGCTGGATTACTGGAGGCATGAGGGCCGTAACACGACCAACACATGGGACATGTCACGTAGCAGACGAACACGCAGCACCGCCCACCGTCACGAACAAGTGAACAATGTGCACACGGACATGAACAACAGACTCACACCCCACATGACCCATCACAAACACAGCAACACCCAAGGAGCCACGTCTGCATGCACAAGCCACACTGAACATAGTACCACACGGCAGCCACTGTGCAACCCATCACACACAACCGAAACACCATTGAAGTCCAGTCCATGTAGCCCCTACTGCCTGTCAACCACACACCCCACAACTACGCCTATGTAAGACAAACAACACTAGACGCAACAGAGCGGAACTACATAAATGCACACGAACACCACTGAACCCATCAAACACACAGACACACCATGCACATACAACATACCATCCATCCCATCCGTCAGCCCCAGTCTCATGAAAGGCATGTCATCCGCACAGCTGCCACATATACAGCAGTCACGCTAAGACACATGCCCATGACCAACCATGTGCCAGAAGTCAATGAAGCGCACGACACACTGTGAGCAACAACACACAACATGGGCCCCCCGAGCACTGCAGTGATGCACATGGCACAGGGCAGCACGCACACCAAGGAGATGGGACAACTGCAATACGTTGGCTGGCACACAACCAACACTCACTCATAACGATGCGTCCAATGCCATGTCCAGTAATCACAACAGACAGCAAATATGCAGGCCATGTCAAGCATGCACACACCTCAAACCATGCACTGTCATGCTGCCACAACACATGTCACGTTCGGCACCCATGGCTTACAGCATGTACCCCAAAAGCATATCCCCTCCCAAATGTGAATCTGGGGCATGGCCCCCATGTTGCCATATGGGTGCCTAAGCGTTCCATATGAACCCCAAAAGCAAAGTACAAACCAGACCCAGGATGGGCCAGGAGCCCGCATACACCAGAGTCACAATGAGTAGGGGCACAGCAACACACCCATCGGCATGGCCAATCCGTCCCATGCCACATGTGCACAGCACACAGTCCCATTGCCTAGCACACACAACTACAGATGCCACAGCCACACACTCGCCTCCGGGAAACCCATGTACGAGATTGCACGAACTGCCAATGTCAGACGACAAATACATACTTCGCCAGGTGCAACACAATAACAAATCTCATTCTCTCCACAGGTGACGAACTGCCGGATGCTGGGGATGGAGACAGCAGCCAGCACAGCCAGCCCACAAGCCCCCAACGAGGACACACGGATCTGGAGGATCTGTCCTCCTCTTCGGACACGGACCACCAAGCAGGCCCATCTGGTGTGGCAGGGCCCAGCCGCTCCCCAGGACCCCTCCTACCCACCAACCCATCATCCAGGGATGCTGAACAGTCCCAGCCCCCTGCTGCCACTGTCGTTGCGGCCACACCCACGGTCATTGCGGCCACTACCACTGCCGCAACCGCCACCATCGCCGCACCGACCACCACCGCCACCACCACCACCACGTCTTCGCTGGCACCAGCCCCAGCGCAGGTGGTGGCCCGGCCGACTGGATCCACCCTGGGAGCCACAGCGAGGACCGTGGTGTGCAATGTGGCTAGTGGGCAGGCCGGTGGCAGCAGGACTGGTAGGAGGAGCAGGGTCAGGGAAACGCCAGCCTCCCTGGGAGCCATGCCCTGCCTCAAATGGCCAGAGTCCTTGGGGCCTATGAGGAGGCCCAAGAACAATGGGTCAGGTCTGCTACAGACACGCGGGAGGTGCTGGGGGTGCTGAGGTCCATGGACGCCCATATGGGCCAATTCGTGTCCCGTATGGACCAACTCGTGGACCTCATGGGCCAGCTGGTGGTGGCGGTGGGGTCACAGGCAAGGCCAGCAACACCACCTCCGCCACCACCTGCTAGGGCGCAGGGTCGGGCAGCAGTGTCCACTTCCCCTGCGTCCACAGCCAGTGAGCACACCTCACCCACCACCAGCAGGTCGCCACCACACACCCCCTCCCAAACGTGGAAGGGGCCGTCCGAAGAGGAAACAGATCTCCCGGGAGGACTTCGCACGCTCCAGTCGCAAGTGAGGCAGCCAGCCAGCCTTCCGCCAGCCTTCCTTGACCAGCCACTGCATTGACTTGCTCTACGATCCCACTCCACACAGCCAGCTGGATGGCATGTGTGTGTTGGACTATGGACATAGAACCAGTGGGTACACCCTGAGCTTCACGCAGCCATGACCGACAGCTCATTGTCACTGCACGCACCACTTTTGTCATCACCTTACACACAATCACATGTCACAGTTTGGAATAAATGCACCTTTTTCACTAACTGCTGTTTGTGCCCTGTGTTTTATTTGTACGGAATACAACGGCCACCTTGGGCGGAAAGGCACCTGATGCGTGGCATGGCAATGGAATCCGGAGGGCCTGTAGGGACCTAGGGGTGGGAGACAGAACAGGAGCACATTCAATGAGTGTGTCACACACCCATCACACAGTACATGTCAACAACTACAAGCAATGTACACACATCGCACAGAGCAATAGGGCACAATGCCACAGTCACCAACAGTGGCATACTACCCTGGCCATGGAGCGTTGACACACTGCACGCAGTGAACATACGGCCACCCTGACACAGCACACACACACCTGCACAGATACAGACACATCATCCGTCGTACATGGACACTCACCGTCAAGTGAAGTAGCGGGCGATGAGCTGCTGGCGCACATTCCCAGCTTCCTCCTCTCCGCTGTCCACCTCACTCGAGCTGTCCTGGTCTGCGGGCTGGGGCCCTGGTTGATCTCCGTCATCCACAATGAGGGGGATCTGCTTCCGAATGGCCAGATTGTGCAGCATGCAGCACGCCACCACTATCTGGCACACCTTCTGTGGGGAGTACGCCAGTGCACTCCCGGTGCGGTCCAGGCACCTGAACCTGGACTTGAGGAGGCCAAAGGTACGCTCGACCACACGTCTGGTCCTCCCATGTGCCTCATTGTATCGATCGTCTGCTGGGGTGCGAGGATTCCTCAATGGACTGAGCAGCCATGCCCCATTCGGATACGCAGAGTCACCTGGGTGTGAGGGACACAGAGAACCGTTGCTAATCCAACTGGACAGGGGACAGCATCGCACAGCCAGCACGCTACACCACTCCACATACTCACCGACAATACAGGCACGATCCTGTTGCATATTGGACATCAGTCGTGGCAAGATGCTGTTGCGCATTATGTGTGCGCCATGGGCCGAGCCTGGAAACTTGGCACACACGTGGGTGATCACCATGTCCGCAAGGCACACCACTTGCACATTCAGGGAGTGCGTGTGCTTCCTGTTGCGGTACAGGTGCTCAGTGGCCTGTGGTGGAACAAGGCCAACATGTGTGCAGTCAATGGCTCCCACGACGTGTGGGATTCTGCCAAGGGCATAGAATGCACCCTTCACTGCCGCCAATTCACGAGCCCTGGGGAATCTGATGTACCTGTTTCGGCACAGCATCATGGCTGCCAGTACATCCCTCAGCACCTTGCTGAACATGGGCTGGGACATCCCTCCTCCACTGCCCACTGTGTGCTGGAATGACCCAGTGGCGAAGAAATGCATGGCGGCCATCACCTTAGCCGTGGGGGTGACAGCAGTCGGATACACCCTGCGGGGACGGAGATGGGGCTCTAACATGGCACACAGTCGATGCAGGGTTGGCCTGTCCAGCCGAAACTTCCTGATAACCTCTGTATCGTCCATGTCCGCCAGCAATTGGTATGGGCGGTCAATGTTCGGTCTCCGCCTGGGGTAAATGGCAGAGGACACATGTCAAAGCAACACGGCACATAGCAATTTCGCATACACATCACTGACATGACTGAGCAAGCACATGAGCCACAGCCCAGCTGTCAAGCTGGGACGGCACGGCCACAATACACTTACACAGGTCTCCCAACAATGGCAATGGCAAGTGAGACATACCACTGCCATGTGCATGCACATGGGGATCTAGGCCCCAATGACTTGCGGGGCGTGCTGATGGGGACTGACTGCATATTCGTCAAGCGGCAACGCCACGGCAACATGAGTGTCTGCTGAGCATGGAACTGCTTCCGAGGCTGGATGAGTATGGCACACGACGACGACGATGTGGGCACGGGCTGAGCGGCCAATACAAGTGGGACCTGTGGCACGAGGGGATATGAGACAGTAGTAGGTGTCAGCACTGCACCCTATGTACAGCACTGTACGGATCACAGCTCCCGAAACATTGACTGGTGTCCACATTGACAGCCCCATGCCAAGACGGCTGTGTGCTTGCAGTCACACGTCACAGGTGAGAGGTTACATTGCACGTGCCAGGTGGCAGACGTACATAGTGGGAGCTGGCATGTGTGTGCATGTGTCTCCTGTTCAGGATCCACCAGATGGGCGCTGACTCTGTACTGACCATTGGACACAGCATGTTCCGTGGAAGGCTTGTGTGTGTGGGATGGTGGCACTGGATGTGCCTCCGTTGGGTGGGGGCCATGCACAGGGCGGGTACGTCGATGATTGCGCATTGTTGGTCACGGTGGGTGCACCAACTAAGATGTGTTGCCCTGTGTTCAATTCCTATGTCCGCATGATGATGGACTGTGGATGTGGGCAGACTACACATTGGTCGATGTGCTGTCTATATGCATGTGCCTTCACACCAGGCACAGCTGCCCCTGCACATGTGACCCCTGCTGGACTCGCTGCTGGGTCTGTGGAGCTGATGCACCTTCTGCGCGTGGGGCGGACAGCTCTCCTCACTTCCCTCATTGCGCATGTCATGTCTTTGCCGCAGGTGACATGGATCATGGAGGGCCCACATGTACGCGTGGGTAGGCTACACATGATTGTTCACTGGTCGCCACCCCCAGTCAGTGTTTCGAATGGGAAGGTTGTCGTGCTGGTGGTATGTTCGATGTGGCGGATGGGCGGGCCTAGGTGCGGGCTTACATTCCGGACATGGGGGTAGTTGGATTGGCGACTAGTTGCAGTACACACGGGACACGTCTCTTCCTTTCCACATCTGGGTCATCCCTTGTACTAACTGACAGTGATACAGTCATCTTCGCCCCAGCCCTCATGTCCTCCCCTCGCCCCCCAATATGCATGCTCACCTGCGAGGCTAGCGCTTGCACAGGCAGCCCCAAGCTCGCACCAGAGAGGGCAAGGAGTGTATGTGTGGGTCCAGTTGCACGAGTGGGCTGTCTCAGGGTATGATGTGTGGCGGGACGCCGTCCACCTGCGTGGTGCCCCAAATGGAGACCCGGCCTGCATGGACTATGCATCACAGTCTTCGCCTTCCGGATCCGCCACCTGCGACACCCAGTGGCTGTGGCTGCCCTTGCGGCCAGGCCGCGTCCGTCTGTGGCTGATGGCCCACACATTCACTCTTTGGCCTCTCTGGGGAGGGCTCAGGGGTGGTGGCGCACGCGCTTGCACTTAGTCGCAATGGCATGTGGCGTGGTTGGTATGATGGGCAATGGATGGGATGGTGCGAGCCACCTCCCGTGACGTCAGTGCTGCTCGTGCTGTGGTGCGTCCCCTACACTTCCATTTGACTTTTTGCCATGCTGGACGTTGAGGTTCTATTGCCTGCGTGATATGACCAGGAGGAGCGCGAGGAGACCTCTCACACACCATGCTCCACTGCCATCCCGTGCCCTGTATCGCCTGTGCGGATTGACTATGTTGGGGTTACACCTGGTCGACTGGGGCTGTGTGTGCCTTGTCAAGGGGCATGGCGGGCGCACAACAGGATCCAGCTTGTCCACAGAGGGTGGGCTGAGGTGCGCCTGGTACCGCTTTGTACGTGTGCCCGGCTGCTGTGCACACACGTGTTCACTCCCCCCGACAGGTGTCCTCTCACAATGCCCAGGGAAGCGGTGGTGTACTGTTCATGACCCCTCCCAACACGGCGTGCTCCAACTTGGCATGTGCGCATCTACCCGTCGCACCCACCCACCTGAGCACTGCGTCCATACGACTTCACACGACACATGTGTGTCTTCCACAGTAGTGCTACTCATTTGCGTTGACATCCAATACCAGTGGACTACATGGTCATGTCACGACTGCCGTGTACTTCACATACTCTCATCCTCTCTCATTCGTACTTGTGAAATGAGTCAGCGGAGACAGTTTTGGTTTCAAACATTATATTGAGTCTTCTGTCCTCTGTGATGCAGTATAGTGGACACTACTGGCAGCGGAATACATGTTGAGGATATACTGAGCATGATTACAAATTGGATAGGGTGTGGGGTTACATGTGATTGGCTGTTGCATGTGGGATGTGGGCTTCAGAGTTACATCTGCTTGGCCAAGGCTGTGCTAATGTACATTTACGTATAGCTGCGGAGCTGCGGACTTTGACACAGACGGTATACATGTAGCCTACCAGACCGCTCGGCATCATGGGCACAGTCCATCTCAGTTCCATGTGACAGGTTTGCTGCGGTTGTTCCTCATGCACGCGTGCATGTGAGATGACATCAGGGCATGTGCTTGCGTGCATGCAGCGGCGTGCCACTTGTTGTTGCACTGTGGTGGTTACTGGACATGTCACAGTCACTGGGGTCGTGTTGTTGTTGTATGCACTTGTCGTCCATGCAAAGGTCCTGGTATGGGATTCCCAGGGCGGGGGTGGGAGGGGTGCAGCACCCACAGACTCCAGGCGACCTATTCATGTCCACTGAGCGGTGTGTGTGTCCATGTGCGCTGGATCCATGTCGTGTCCTGGTTGTTCGTGCAGTTCCGTCCATGTGGGTGCGATACACAGAGCCCATGCCACTGCCTCCCACGATGCATGCGGTGTTCCTGGATGTGATGGGGAACAGTGTGCATGTCCCGGTCATATCCGATGTCATGGCGATGTCGTTGATGGTGTGGTTACAGTTGCCGGTCGTTTGGTATGGCTGTTGTGGTGGTGACTGGCCAGTCCGTGCGGAAGCTGAGCATGGGTGCGGGGTTGGACTTCATAGGTCACTCGGGGAACCTGCGTTGTGGTCCGACGTATTTACAGGTTGTCAGGTATGCGATGCCGTCCAGCAGGGCTTCCATGTCATTGGTGGTGTACATGTTTGCCAGCCAATGAAGCGGATGGTGGCTCTCAAGGTGTTGTTCGTAAGTTGTCCCTTGGAGGACCATGATGGGGCATGCTGGGTGACATTCGATGTAGCTGTTCTCGATGATCCGTCGTGTGGAGGCACAGTGGTCCCATTTCAGTGCGGGTGCGATGTTGGCCACATACGCCATGCCCCCATAGGCAGAGCAGGCCCTGTCGTGTGCGTCCAGAGGGAGGAGTAGTGGTAGCAGGTCCGCCTTCAGACATGCCGGGTTGGAGAGGCATATCTCGACGGGATGCTGGTAGGGACACCTCCGACAGTAGAAGACGGGCATGACGCAGCTGAACAATGTGATGCGGTAAGTCAGTCGGTAACTTACGTTCAGCAGGGACAGGAGATCGCATCCCAATGTATGTATCGTGTTGGTTTTGTACAGCTTGAGCTGTTCGGGCGTAGTTGGGTAGGTGTGTTGCGGTTGCCATTTCGCAGCGGTTCGTTGAGATGGCGTGCTCCGGCTGTGTGTGCAGTCTGCAATGTGCACGCTCCGGGGTTGCTGTGAGCTCTGTGTAGTCGTAGGGAGACAGGACTTGTGTTCTGTTGGCTTGTTTGGAGGACACGGGCCCTCTTCCCACATGCTTCTCAGACAGTTCAAGGTCAGTGCTGTGTGACTCCTTCCAATTAACTTGCATGTGGCCGACATGGGGAGTGTTTTCTTCTTTCTTCCCCGTCCGTTGTGTGCTTCTGTGATATGCGCTATCTGCCCTGTGGTCGGTCTCCTCGGCATGCCTGTGTTGGTCTATTCTTGGACAATGGCTGTATTCACCGGCTTCTGTCGTAGGGCTGTGGTTTCGGAGTTGGAATGGAAGGTCATTCAGTGCTGTCTGCTCTCCTTGTGTGGGCGGCAGGCTGCCTTTCCGCTCTGCGTTGGGCCTTGTGTGTGGATGTTATTCTTGGGCCACCTGTTGTCGGTCCCCGGGCTCTTTGGTGTTCCGTTTCATATGTCTTGTTCATATGTGCAGGGTGGTATGGGTTTTTCAGTGTGGTACTGGCGTTCCTCTTCCCGAAGGGGCCCTGCTTCTCCTAGCTGGTGTTGCCGCCGCTGTGTGCTACGCCATGTTTGTTACACTGGGGTGTGTCCTGCTGTTGCGTGACTTCACTGACATGTGTGCGTCGGTTGTGTGGCGTTGGGTGTTGTCCGTGAATTGGGCGTTGGGGACATGTCTGTGGCAGGCCTGTCACGTGTCATGTGCGTTCGGGTGGGGCTGATGTGTGTGCTGCTTGGTTGTGTCCCTGTGTCTGTGTGCGACGCATGCATGGCGCTGCGGTTGGCCTCTGCGTTGTGCGCATGTGTGGCGGCGTCATCGGCGCTTTGGGGCCGTGACGGGGTGGTTGGTTCCTAGTCCCAGGTGGTGTGTACACATGTGTTCCGCGATGTTAGGATTTGGCCTGTGTGTCATATGTGGATGCAATGGTGGATGTGTAGTGTACACGCGCTGGTGGGGGTTGTCCGCTTTTTCCGCCCTTGCACTGTGTGCGCTGTTTGCGTGCACTTGTTGTGTGTGTGCCTACCTGCGTCTCCGCGGTACGATGCGTCCTTGGTGGTGCATCAGCAGAAGCATGGGAAGGGCCTGCAGTGCTGGATTCATGCCCGGGGTGCCGCTTCTTCGTTGTCCGTGCTCTGCGTCCGTGTTACCGCCTCTCTTCACGTGCGGTGTCTCTTAGCCGTGGGAGCCGTTTGTTTGCGGCATCGTAATTTATACGCCGGGCGGGACGTGTTTCGTCGGACGGTGTGTGTCAGTTAGCTGCGCCGCTACGTGTACGGGCGCACTTTGATGGCGGACGGTGTTGCTGGCTTGCCGGCGGTGTTTGGCCTGCTTTTCGCATCGTAATTGGGCGGGCGTGTGGACTGCTGCGTGCCGGCGGTAACTGGTGGTTTTTGCATCCGCCAGCACGGCGGTTGTGCTTCCGCCCGCCATCGTAATGGGCCCCTTTCTTACTTATATCCAGAATAGACTCTAGATCCATTTTATTAAAATTCAACTTACAATATTTAAATAAATTAGAGATATGCTCTAGCCAAGGAATTTTTTTACAGTGGTCAAGAGCCAGACAGTCCTTTATCAGGTCAGTTGTAAATTTGGTCTCCTTTTTGGCCCATAACCCACGCCAGAAAGTAAGTCCTGCAATATTTATAAAATCATTAATGTATGATACCGACAGTTCTTTATGTATTATAAAATTGGCTGCGGAATTCGGGACAGCCAATACTCTTTTTAAAAATGTATTCTCCTGTGTTTGTAAGGACATAATATTTGCTCTTCCCAATATCGCTGACCCATGGCATACACCAGTCACACACTTAGGGGTCGATTACGATGACGGGCGGACTTTGTCCGCCCGCCATCGCCCCGGTAAATGGGACCACCCACTATGTGTGCGGCGGTCCCGCACATGTGATTAGGATGCCACCGCCAAGGTGGCGGTGGCATCCCCCATTTCCAGCATTGTGGCGGACGGTGCTCACAACACCGCCCGCCACAGTGCTGGAAATGCATGTTGTGCATCTGCATGCACAACGTGACAGGCACCGCGCGGTGCCTGCCACCTTGTGCATGCAGATGCAGGGGGGTACCATAGGTACCCCCCATGTGCAGCCCCCACCCATCCAACACCCTGGGGGCCCGCAACGGGCCCCCAACAGCAAAGACCACGAGCCTTTCCATGGCGGCGACGCCACCATGGAAAGGCTCATCTCTGCAGGCATCATAATATGGATGGCGGTGTCTTGCAGACACCGCCACCATATTAAACCCTTTTCCGCCCGGTCGACTGATCGGCCGGGCGGAAAACATGCGGACGGTCTTTCTGTCCGCCGGGGTCCCCTCCGCCATGGTAATATGGCGGGGGGAATTTGGTCGCGGACGGATGAAAATGGCGGGCGGATCGCCACCACCATGCGGGCGGTGGCGATCCGCCCGACATCGTAATCGACCCCTTAGTTCTGTATAGAGTGAGAATTTCCCTTATGGGTTTATTTCCTATTTTTGCCGCAAATCTGAAAATTCCTTCAATTATTCTTAGAAATTTCAGATTGCATGAGTCGATATGAGGTTTCCATGAGTCCTTACTACTAAATATAAGACCTAAATAGGAGAACGTTGACACTCTCCCTATAACTACACCTCCAGCGTGAGGTTTTTTATGCTTCAACTTAGATTTCCCGCATGTCATTACAAATGTTTTAGTAAGGTTTAACTTTAAATCCTTTTTTGACATGAATTCAGCAAACTTCTCAATTAAAATTTGTAAGCCATTCGCTGTCCTCGATAGGAGGACAGCGTCATCGGCATAAAGTAAAACTGGAGTGTTACGTGTTCCAACTTTTGGGGTATCTGCATTTTCATTTTGTAAATAGGTATCTATGTTATTAATATATAAAGAAAAGAGCAGTGGCGCCAGTACGCAGCCCTGGCGTATTCCCCTTGTGACTCTAAAATCCTCAGTACATTCACCCTTTATTCCAAAACGTACTCTTGAGGTTAAAAATGAATAAATTTGGGACAAATATATAATAATATCAGTGGGTGCTCCTTGCTCATTCAGGGTTTGCCACAATTTGGTATGATTAACGAGGTCAAACGCACTTGTTAAATCTAAAAAGCAAAGATGAAGAGCCCCCTCCTTAGCAAGAGTATATTTTCCCATAGGTAATTCCAAATTTAAACACTGTTCTACAGTTCCAATTCCCCTTTTGAACCCATACTGAACTTCAGAAAGAATATTATGTCTCATTAGCCCATTCTTCCAACCTCCCCAGAAGAATTTGTCCCATTAATTTCGAGGTTGAGTCCAGAAGGGATATGGGTCTATAACAATTTGCTTTCCTCTCCTTTTTTGAAAATTGGTACGATAATGCTTTCTGTCCAAGATACTGGCAGAAAACCCCTTATCGCAGCGTTAAAAACCTTTAAAAGGATCGGAGTCCAATAATCCATATTACATTTAAAAATATCAGTGGGTACCCCATCTGGGCCAGCGGCTTTTCTGCTAGCACTTTTATAGAGGGCGATTTTAATTTCTTCAGAGGTAATTGGTAAAATTTCTACGGGTCAACTAAAATAAAATTACCGTTCTTTATTTTGCTAATTTTTACTGCTTCTGGATTAAAAATACTCTCAAAATGAATCATCCAGTCTTCAGGGGGAACAGCTATTTCTATTCTCCCTGTTGCATTATCTTTAAAAAACGGGTAATCAAATTGTTCTCCAAAATAGTGCTGCGTTTCTTGTTTCTGCGGCCTCTACTAGGCTTGCCCATGCATCCTCCCGTATTTCACCTTTTTGTTCATTTAAGGTTCTCCTATAATCCTTCCTTAGGTAACTTATTTTAACGTTATCTCTAGGTTTTATTTTTAGGGCTGTTTTCAGATCTCTATTTAATTTGGAACATTCTTTATTAAACCATCTTGGGTTATTATCACAGGCCTTATGCTTCTTTTTAAATGTTAAATCACCCGCTATCTCCATAGTAATATTACTAAAAGCGTTTATAGTTTCTGCATCTGTTGAAAAATTATTCATGCAGATACTAATTTCCTTTTGTATTTTCCCTTTTAAGTTATTTAGAAAACTTGTTGGATCTACACTTGACCACTTAATAGATACTCCATTTTTTCCTTTGGATTTTAATTCTGAATTTGAGGCTTTTCCCTCAATCTTTGTGAGAGGTTAAGCCTCAACGTCAGAATTAGTGGGTGATGATCACTATGCAGTGTTTCTATAATTAAGCATTTTTCCACCAAACCCTTGCATTTAATAGATATAACAAAATGATCAATACTTGATGCTGATCTACCTCCTACATACGTATGTTTCACTACTTCTCCCTCTGAAATATCAGGTTCTATAATCGCTAGATTATATTTTGAGATACTATTATTTATTTCATCCCCATAAGCATCATGTGGAAAATGGGGAATTCGATCTCCAAAGCAATCACTAAACCCACATTGTTCACCTACCAAAATTGCACAAGTTTCACAGTTAAAATCACTCCGCCCAGATAAGTGTATACTCCCCTCCCAATTCCTTTAAAAAAAGCTCTAGATCTTCCTCTAGGGCCTTAATTACCATTGGTCTAGTAACATCAAAAATATTATTATAAAAATTAATTAACACCATTGTCTGTTTCCCTTCCGAATAAAGTTGTATTAATTGATAATATTGTGACTTAATATTAACTTCCTTTACTGTTAGAGGCGCAGTTACAGCTATTAATGTTGCCAGGCCTCCTTTTGCTCTCCCCTTCTAGACGGGCTAGCATTAGTACAAATTACTTTAAAACCATTAATAAAAAAGGTTCAGTAATCCAAGTCTCCTGGATCATAATTACTTCACATCCCTCTATAATTTCAAGCCAGTCGTCATTAGTTATCTTATTTTTAACTCCTGCTACATTCCAGGACATAATGTTAGTAGCTTTGTTATTTTGTACAATTAAATAGTCTCCAGCAGCCCCTCCATATCCCTAGAGGGGTATCCTCCCTGGTAATAGGGGAAACATTTTGTACATTAATTAGTATTTGCGGACATAAGCCGCCTGCTGGCTTGTTTACCATCGGGGGTGTAGTGGAGCTCTAATAACATCAATTTCTGCATCCTCCCTATGTCAATCAATCTCACTACAGGATTGTAATGGTTCATACCTATTGTATGTAGAAACATTTATCATGGGTCTGTACACACTAGAATTAGGACCATTGACTTTGTTGGTCTTGTCGGTTATCCTGTAAAAATAGCCCAGCTGGACAGCAATTATATCTTCAGCTATATTAGGATTCATTGCTATATTAGGGTTCATTGCTACAACTTTATATGCAAGTACCTCCAACAAATCTCTAACCAGATCCCTGCTACGGAAGTTTATTACTATGCAATCTCCTACGCATTGTTTCATGGATCTACCCACCCAACTCACCCTTCTCAGCATTATTATATTTCTTAACAAGACATTTCTATCCATATTTGTATTTGCTGTGAACTAATATATCACTTTATTTTTTAATGACTCATAGGACTCAAGCTTCTTATCCTCCACCCTAGCCACATTTTTAAGTATGATAACATATGGTGTCGACTGTGGTGGAAGGTGTAAAGAAGCTAACTGTCGAAGCTCTTCCGTGTTAGTGTCTATATTCACAGTTCTGCTTGAATCAACCATTCTCTCGGTTTCTTTAGGGCATATGGGGGAAATTGCTGTACATTTGATGACCTTTGATCTTGTACAAATTGTATATTTTCCCCTGTAATAGGTTTGGTCGAACTTTGTTTTAGCTGAACGACAGTTGGGGCTTCTTTTTGCCTTGGTGTTGATTTATCACTCACGGTTGGTAAAGTAGAATTTTTGGAGTGATGAGTCCCATTACCAGGTTCATTAGGGAGGTTACATCTTTTTGAACCAATTTAATCTCTGACATTACTCGGCGTTCAATATTGTCCAGTTTAGAATGCAATTTTTAGATAATGTCTCGAGGTTATCGATCACTTGATCATTTCCTTTTAGGTTTTCCCCTCCTTTAATCGTTTATCTAACCTACCGCCTTTGTTTACCTTCTGGTTCGGTCTAGGTTTCCCACTCTTACTGTCATCAGAACTAGGTTTTAATTTCGGCACTTGTTTAGCCTTTTTGCTGGTGGTATAGCTAAATCTATATTATCCGATAGGGCTGTAATTTCCAGCGATGTTGTTAATATACACAGATTATCTGATTTCCTGGGTGTAGCCTTTTTATTCACAAATTGACTATCTGGCACAACCTCTAGTTCTATAGACTTCTCTTTACCAATAGACACCTGATTCGTGGCCTCACAACAATCTTCTACAGTCTCATGTACCGATACCACCAAGGCGGCATCAAGTGCTGTGTTTGTCGCCGCCAATTGTTCCTCCACAAGAACAATCTCACTGTCAATCCTTCCCACAGCAGATTTTAAATACTTCGTAATTGGCATATTATCTGTGCGCGGTTTTCCCGTGGAGTACGGTTGCTTCCTTTTGCCCATTTTCCCGCAGGTAATAACAAACGATGATTCACCTTACCGGGCTTCTCCGTTGTTCTTTTTATATACAGCCAAGGGGGGGTGGCCCTGCCCTGCCTCTTCCTGTCGCTGACGGGCGCAGACGGGCCCGCCTTGGCCCGGGCTTCGCCCGCGCGCGCCGCTGCGGGAGGGCAGCCGCGCTTTGTCCTGGCGGGAGGCGGGAGGCGCCTGTGCTGACGCTGTATCCCAGCGCCGATGCGGGGCTGCTGGGAAGTGTAGGCCGTTCCTCTCACGGCGTGGAGTTAGTAAAGTTGAAGCCGTTCTCTCACGGCGGAAAAGACAGAGACTGCAAGCCGTTCCCCTCACGGCAGGTATAAACAACTTGTGAGCGCTGTCCCGCGCATGCGGAAGGGCAGCCGCGCTTTTGTCCTGGCGGGAGGCGCCTGTGCTGACGCTGTATCCCAGCACGGATGCGGGCTGCTGGGAAGTGTAGGCCGTTCCCCTCACGGCGTGGAGTTAGTAAAAGTTGAAGCCGTTCCCCTCACGGCGGAAAAGACAGAGACTGCAAGCCGTTCCCCTCACGGCAGGTATAAACAACTTGTGAGCGCGTCCCCACCCAATACATTGTTGAACTAGAATCATTGCTTTTAGGTTACGAACAATTCCTAAACCAGGATCTGGGGCACTGTGGTACCGGAAACAAACCTATTGTACCCTTTACAATTTCACACACACAAATGGTAGTATGAAGAATAGGCACGTTTAACTAAAAGCATTTATTGCAGCAGGTCAAACCTGTTTCTCAGCACATCTAAAATACCCACACAGAATATCATAAAGCCAGCAAGGCTAGTTGTGAACAATGAGAATAAAATGAAAGATTCTAACATAGTTAAAATGACATTTAAAACCTAACACCCAAATGCCTACTCCTATGTGCTACACTAGGAGAGCATAGTAAGTAGAACTTGCAATCTAGACTTTCTTAGAGAGAAGCATGGGACTACATACCTTGTTGACAGCAAAAGCTGTGGTTATCAGAGAGGAATGAAGGCAGTGATCCCTGAGAAAGAAAAACACATGTTCGGCGGTGTCCTTTCTCCTAGACCCTGCTCATAATCTGCATCAGGTACGATGTAGCATCTTTTTGGCTGCTCTGGCAGCAGTAAAGACCACCTCCATCAGTATCTTGTGCGATAATCTTGGTGTGAGATCTCTCTTTACAAGTGGTCAAGGAGCAGTCCTTATAAATTAAATCGTATCGGAGATTGGACTTTCTATCATAAGCTTAGGAATGTCTGACAGACTATGTGCATCAACGTGTGCATCCCAGATGCATCCTTATGAATATATAAGGTAAATGGATGCCAGTTCAGACTACATTATTTTGGTTAGATGTCTGTGTTTGTTCTTCTTTGACCTTAACATTGTGATAACTAAACACTTGTCCCAGACTGTTGTCGCATCTGGTGTTATGTCTATGTCATTGTCTGAATTATTTGACACTTTCACAGTTCCTGGAATGATAAGGTCAGATGACATCTGCATCAATGATAGACAGGATAATGATTCTGTGTAAATGGAGGTAGAAATGGCGACTCTCATTACCTAAAATTGATAAAATGGCGACTCCCGTTACCCAAGATGAAGTCAGGCCTACTTAAAAATGGAGTCGGACCTTAGGGGCTTTACGTCAAATTGACCTTCAGGTCAGATGCTTCCCCATAAATCTGGAGTATCTCCTGCAGGTGTGACAGTGAGGCTTCAGGGATCTGTACATAAAGTAGTAGA
Organism: Calotriton arnoldi; assembly: GCA_963921515.1. NCBI lineage: Eukaryota > Metazoa > Chordata > Amphibia > Caudata > Salamandridae > Calotriton > Calotriton arnoldi. The sequence goes on from CAWUFW010009387.1 coordinate 608,939, forward strand.
TCATCTGCGTATAGGGATATTCTGTCTTCCAACCAATCAGGCCAGCAGAATCCCTCAAGTTGAGCTTATTCTCTTCTACAAATGGCCAGTGGCTCTATCAACAAGGAGAAAAGGAATGGCGAGAGGGGGCAGTCCTGCTTCTGTATTTCAAATGAAGTGGAGAGTACTCCGTTCACCCTTGCCTGTGCCCACGGAGTGGCATACATTGCCAACATGTGGGCCAGGAAGTGTGGGCCGAACTTCATTTTTGGAGTGTCTACTTGAGAAAGGGCCAGTGGGTGCAATCAAACACCTTCTCAAAGTTATTAAGGATGAAGGCTGCAGAGCCCTGCAACTCCTTTATTTTAGCAAGCACATGATGAACTCGTTATAAACAATGTCTGGGTCTCCGGCCTGGGATAAAGCCATTCTGGTCAGTGTGGACCAGCGTTCTGATTTTATGGGTCAATACTTTTCCCAATATTTTCAGCTTTACATTATTCAAGGTCTGTGGGAGGAGCAATGGTCCAGGGCTTTATTTGGATTCAGGATCACTGTGACCATGGCCAATTGAAGGTAATAGAAGAAAGCCCCGGTTTTCACCACCTCCTCATACATATTAAGTAGGTGAGGTGTTATCATGGAAGACTGTTTGTTCAGGACTTCCATCAGAATGCAATTAGGGCCCAGGGATTTCTGGAATTGGGAGACTGCAATCTCTGCCAATATCTCCTCAATGGTGACTGGTGCATCAAATTTAGCACTGTCCTTCCATGAAAGAGTTGGGAAGGGTATGTCATTAGCGGTCTTTTCCCGCTACCATGGCGGTCGGGGAGGTTTCCCGACCGCCATCGTAATAGGCCCCCTAGACTGTGCCATAAGAGGTGAATGAGGCAGTGTTTAGATTAATTAAGCAAGCATGGCTGACTCTGTTGTAGCCGTTGTGGTCCAGAAAGTTGAATTTCATGCCCATTAAGTGGGTCTCTTGAAACAGCAGGACTTCGGACAAGGGTCCTTTGACATATTGCATAATGGCTCCCTGTTTGTGCTTTTCTAATAGCCCATTCACATTCCACGTCATGCTTCTGTCTGCTTAAGGGAGCTCATGGTCCCTTGCTTCATGTAATGTGTATTTTAGGAGTGTCTTTACGCTAATTGCCCTTCCTGTCTCTTTAAACCTAACTAACTAGGCTCATTGGAGCAATAGCCCAACTCCCCCTCGCCCTTTACTTCAATTCCTGCCAGGAGTCTCTTATCACTTGCAGGATTTCAGAATGAAGTATAGTCTCTCCCATGGGGTCCACTGCAGCTGACCCAGTGCAGCCACCCTGGGCCATGGCCTGGCCCGTTTTCTGTTGATCTTCCTCTGTGAGGAGCTCAGCGCTCCACCCTCCTTCAGCATCTCCACTGTTGGGAAGGATGCACAGGAGTGCCTGGTGAGTCACTAGAGAAAGAGGGGGGAAGCAGGTCATGGGGAGGTATCAGCTGCTCCTCATCCTGCCTCCCCCAGGGTCCCTCCGATGAGAAATGGGGGGAAATGTGTACTGCTGACCCCCTTGGCCACCTGTCACACAAGAAAGGGGGAGGAGGGGTATTTGTCGTCCCAGCACAGTCTTCACACAGAGTTCTGCAGTGCAGCCCACCTCACCTCTGATTCCGTCAAGGGACAGGAGCAGCCAGGAGTCCAGGGAGGACACAATCCAAGGAAGCTTCTCATCAACTATGTCATCAAGGCTAGTCCACTGCAGTCAGGACTCCCTCCCCTCCTCAAGCCAGCATTTCCCTCCAGCACACCTCCGGCAAGGAAACAGGAGGCGGGGGAATTTCAAAGCTGATGTTCCAGATGAAGAAAGGGTACCAGGCAGGAGGGTAAGCCCTCAGACGGTCCCCCAGGCTGGAGCAACTCACCCCACAGAGCGGAGCTTCATGGAAATGCATCCACCATGTTAGGTGGGTAGGCCATAAACATATTTATGTCAAATTTGTAAATAAATATGTATTTTCTTAAAATATGGTTTTATTTTACAGGGAATAATAAATCTAACCCCTACAATGTCCAAAGCCTTCCCCAGCTTAGATTGAAGTGACCCCAATGTAGCTTTGATTGGAGTGGAAATAGTAGTTCTAACCCATTCAATGTCCAATGCTTTATCCAATGTACATAGGGTTGGAGAGGAAATAAACCCTCCTATGCATGTAAAGCTGTTCGCTATGTAGGTTAGGGCACAGTGTTGTTGTGTTATCAAAAACTATTGTGACACATTGTTTGTTTCATGTCACTTGTATTTTTACAGCAGCACACATTGTTTTCCAGACATTGCTATATTTTTTATCATTTCTCAATAGCTTTTCTCTATTACATATTTTAAAAAACAAATATTTTAACATTCATTGTTAAAACATTATTACATTTCCTTTTATATTTTTGTTACATCTTCATATTTTTACTTTTTAAATAAAACATTATGCATATATGTTATACATTTTGACATATCATAACTTTGCGAACTGCGTAGTGCCGTAGGAAATGCTGTTCGCAATGATTGCACAGTGCTGGATGCTTGTCCGCACTGTGCAATCATTGCAAACGGCATCTTGCACAGTGCAAGCAGTCGTTTTCTGCCGCTCGAGTAGATTTGTACTCGAGCGGCAGTTTTCTCAACGCGGACTGGTAGTTTCTCATCGCGAGCATACGCGACCTCTCGCAATGAGAAACCTGACCTCCCCGCGTTGAGAATCTCACCGGGAGGTTTATTTTCCACGCTCGCGATCGGCAACTTGATGTTGCTGATCGCGAACAAGGAAAAAGTCTCGCCGGGATGTCATTTTGCGCGGTCGCCAACTTGACGCTGAGGACCGCAAGCAAGCAAAAAATGCCCGCTACGCTACACTACGCGTTTTTGCACTGTGCTACGTGCAATTTGCGCAGCGCGTAGTTGCGCAAACTACGCAAACTACGCGAGCGTAGCGTAGTTTTCCACCCAGGCCTAAACAATTCTTTTATAATGCATACTTAAAGGAAATACATTTTTCCCAAAAACATTTTATACATTTTCTACAAACATATGCTATTTTTTATGTATTCGTATGTAAATAAAATTAGAAAATATGAGTATGCTATTACTTTTTAATATATTTTCTTTTTAGCTTTGATAATTTTTTTACAGTTTTTCTTACATTTCTAAACAATGTTATAACTTTTTGCAACATAGAAAAGTTATTAATAACGCTTATTGTTAATTTTTCATTGATTCTATGGATAGATAATCTTTTTAACATTAATTTAGTGATCATTTGTGTTTTTCATCATGACCTCAATTTGGGTTATTTCAGATTCCACCATAACTAAAAGAGGAGTGACAAGTTTTTTTATGGGTATACCCTCATTTTCCTAAATAACAAGCTGTAACAAATTGAGTGAGGGGAAACCAAAAAATTAATAAGGTGCATGTATGCAATGAATCTGAGATTGGTAAATCACAGCACCCAGGTAAATTAGTGCTCACCTTACATTTATCTCAGATTTTTAAGTATTGTAGTGGTATTAATTATTTATTGAACCAGTAACGCTGTGTGTATTTATATATAAAAATATTTATATGTATATTTTTAGGCTTCTCACCCACAGGTACCACCCCTGGCATACTTCATCATTGGACCCTCACCCTAGACACTGAGGGGTCGATTCCGATCTCAGCCGGAAGCGTACCTAACAGTATTCGTCCGACAAAAAACCAAGCCGAACGCGTGTTTCCCGACCGATTCGAACAGTCGTCCGAACGAACAAGTACGATGCACATAACAGCACAGATTCCGAGCGACCCGTACTCACCAATTCCAGCTCCTGTTCCCCGCCCGAGCCGGATCCGTAAACGCCGATTCGAGTCGCACGGAAGCAAATACACAGCACCTTCCGGCCGGACGAGTACGATGCGCCTTCCGTACGCGCCGAACCCGTCGCTACGTCCGGCACGTCAGTGCATCCGGGAGAGCTGTACATAAGCTCCGATTCGCGCCACAAGACGATCCACGGCGACGAGACGGACAAGCCAGCGACGAGTACGAGTCCAAGCCACGAGAAACCCGAACAAGACGACCCAACCATGAATCCCATCGCGCAGGTCCTACCAATACTCTACATCTATTACCGGGACCGATACGGACGTGTACGACGCAGCCGGTAAGTCAAACACCCACAACACAAACAAACGACACGTACCCGAAATATGTCACACACACATAGGGATGCAGAAATGACGTACACTAGCAACAGCAGAACCATAGGGGCGGGATGGCTATCACCAATGCCATACACACCCATAGGGGGATGGATGCTCTACCACTAATAACATCCCCACTCATAGGGGGATGGATGCCTGCCACTACTACCATCCCCACTCATAGGGGGATGGATGCCTACCACTACCACCACCCCTACTCATGGGGGCCTGGATGCCTGTCACTACTACCCTCCCACTCATAGGGGGATGGATGCCTGCCACTAATACCATCCCCACTCATAGGGGGATGGATGCCTACCACTACCACCACCCCTACTCATGGGGGCCTGGATGCCTGTCACTACTACCCTCCCCACTCATAGGGGGATGGATGCATGCCAATAATACCATCACCACACATAGGGGGATGGATGCCTACCACTAATACCATCCCCACTCATAGGGGGATGGATGCCTACCACTCCCACCACCCCTACTCATGGGGGCCTGGATGCCTGTCGCTACTACCCTCCCCACTCATAGGGGGATGGATGCCTGCCACTAATACCATCCCCACTCATAGGGGGATGGATGCCTACCACTACCACCACCCCCTACTCATGGGGGCCTCGATGCCTACCACCCACACAACCCCTACTCATAGGACAGGTAATGCATGACATAACCAGCATACTCCAACATAAGGATTGTCTGAAAAATACATCCCCCCAACACCATGACAAGCGTGTGTAGTCTGTGTCAAATGCCTACAACACTGAACATGACATTGAACATACAATGTGACCCCTATCACATGTGTCACACATAAATGTGTGTGGCCTCCACAATGCAAAGCAGACCATGACCACTGTGGCAATGGGGTCTAACACTCCATCATCACACTGACCAAAAGGTAAGTGTGGGGTCCATAGCTGAAGCACATTTTGAACATTGTGGCAATGGGGTCTAAAGCCCCATCACCACAGTGACCAAAATGTAAGTGTGGGGTCCATAGCTGAAGCACATTTCGAACATTGTGGCAATGGGGTCTAAAGCCCCATCACCACAGCGACCAAAATGTAAGTGTTGTTATGGGAAAAGCTGCAAATGCCAAACTGCATGGATGATTCCTGGTCACACAACAACAAACACATCAGTGGCATAGTAGTGCTTGTGTCCCATAGCAACATAGATTGGGTGAGGCAAACAGTGCAGTGCCAATGAAACATCGCTTTGGCCATGTGTAGACAAACATCACCCATGGGGGCTCACATTGTCAACATTCACGAATAACACAATGACAGAAGTGACCATCATAATGCAGACCCACATATCTGCACCAATGGACACACAAATGTAGATATCCTGTGGAGACTGTAGATGTGAGGTGAACAAATACCATTCCATGGCAGCAATGGGACATACAAACCATGATCATTGTGCTGACTGATGACCTAGGAGTCCCAGGGACAGCAGGGGAAAGCCACCAAACAACATACAGCCAATGGCACACTAAAGAAATGCCAATGCAGTGGTGCAAATGCACAAACACAAACAAGCAGACTCACACTGCATATCAAACACAACAGGTGATGGGGGTGTGTGCCAGTGTCCCCAGGCAACCACACAACACATGAGGAGGCCTGAATCCCTATTACACAGATGTCAATACAGTGCCACACAAAAGTAACTCATGGATCGGATTCCCTATGTGGGCAATCAGGCATTGTTAGATGAGAGGGAGCCCAAATTACAAATGTCACACAAGCTTGTAGGAACAGCAACTAACACAGCAAGAGACAGACCCACCACAGCACTACCCCCAGGGACCCCACATTGTGGTGACACTGGCCTGCATGATAATCCCACTGTGATGACAAAGGTAGATGTCCTACACACTGTGAACCACAGTTATGTGTCCTGAGCAACTAACTACCATCACACCTACACAAGCACAAATCAATCAGCACGGCCTGTCAGCCAAGGCCAACATGGAGGTAGGGGTCTAGCCGTGCAACAACTCTCATTTGCACACACTCAACACCACACACCTTGATCTCCACCAATGTGCAGCAGTGAAGCTCACATGGACTGGTGACATTGCACATGCACCCATGACAATCCCAGGGGTGGTGGGGGAACTAAGGTGGAGATACCCATCACACATGGCCAGTCAACAAGACTTGTGAATGTCTGACACACTGCACAGTATGCTGTACATGGGCATGACGTCAAATCCATACCAACCAATGGGATCCCGGCCACAGTCACACACCAATGAAGAAGCCAAGGTCACCCACAAAGAACACACATAGACAACTTCCAACATTGCAGCTCTGACCCTGAGGAGTGGCAGCAGTCACACACACAATGTGTCACAATCACTGAAAGGTAACACAAACTGTAAATTACATGACTTGTGTAACCAACAAGTGCCAAGGGGAATCCTGACTGTGTCTCATCTGCGTTTGCCCACAAACTCAGCCTTGACAGCAAACACACCTATGGATGACACCCTGATAACCAGTAATGTGCCATGCACCCACATCACAGAGAACCCAGGGTGAAGATTTGGGGGGAACATTGCTCAACTCAGCAAGCATCACAAACAGGAACATCACTAGGGACCCCAGCCTGCGTAGCAAAATGGAAGTGAACACAAACACACATGCTCACACAACACACACCTTGGGCTCAGGCAATGTCACGGAATTACACACTGCCATGAGGGGACTCCACTCCTGTGTAAGGAAAGCTGTGCCATACGTTGTCTCTGCAGGGCTCTATCATGTCAGCAGAACACTTGGTCACTCAGTCAACAATTAGCACAAAATGAAGGCTCTCGTCACATCAGCCTGGTCATGGCAGTGTCACCGAAATCATCTGCACCAATCAAATACACATGTATAGCAAGTTGCACTGATACCACAGATGAGTCCATCCCCATTGATGCCCAAACTTGCATGTCCAGTGGAGATGGTCACACGGTCAGGGAAATAGACAAATTGAACAATGGCAAGCACATCTGATGTGCAGGGGTGTAAGCCACAGATGTGATATTGCAAAAACATGTAGGGAATCCCATTGGCAAATATGAAAAACATGACACCCTCATATTGCTGCAAAGGATGACATGGCTACACACCAGGATAGGACACATTCACCCTGGACCACATGGGGTCCTGCACAGTAACACATCATTTACCTGATATCAAAAATCACCATCACTGCAGCAAGGGCATGGTTAGCATCCTCAACATCATGTACATCTGAAGCAAAACCACTAGAGAACTGAAAGGAGCTTTATTCAGCATATGTGATTTGAAAATAGAAAGTCCAGACAAAACCCAAAGGCCAATGGCCAGTCCATGACTAAAGTCCAAACAGGGTGACAGTGGCAGATGTCACCCTTTGCTTGCCTGCACTGCTACTAACCAGGGACACTCCCCTCAGAGGGGCATACGGGGGGCAGGCCAGGCACCGCAGGGACAGGATCAGGGCTCACCAGAAGGAGGCAGGGAAGGGGTGGCTGGTGCTGGAGAGTCACTGACAACTGCAGTGGAGGTGTCTGACATGGTGTGTGCCGGCACAACTGGGGGCATGAGTCAGATGGTGTGGGTGCCGGCACAACTCCAGTGGGCTGGCCAGATGGAGTGGACAGGTTCCCCACTGCAGTGCCCAAGTCAGACGGGGTGGTAGTGGACTCCACTGCAGTGCCCATCTCCAGGGAGTAGAATGGGGTTCAGGTAAGGTGGGCAGGACAGAGGGGAGGACACGGTCTCCACACCAGTGGCACAAACATGTGCAGCGGGGGTGTGGGGCTGGAAGAGCAAGTGGTAGGTGGAGAAGGCCGCATCATTTTGGGGATGGTGTATCTGTGGGTGGGGGAACCTGGGGCAGGGTGTGGTGGGGGAACCTGTGTTGTGGGTGCCTGAGGGATGGAGGAAGGAGACTGTGTGGTTGACCTGCAGGGCGGTGGCGGGGTCTTACTCTTCCGGGCCCGAGGGGACTTGAGGGTGGGGGCCTCAGTCTGTCTGCGCCTGGGGGAGGGTGTCCGGGGGCGAGGTGCACTCCCCTCTGTGTGGGTGGACTTCCTCTTCCCCCTGTATGCTGGATCAGCGGGATCGGAGGGGAAGAGGCCGAGGTCACAGAGGAAGAGCTGCTTTGTAGGTGGGGTTGCAGGTGAGGCAAGGGAAGGGGTCTTGGAGGGAGAGGATTTTGAGGACTGCGGAGTGACTGTGGATGCCTGTGTGTGTGTCTGTTCCCCATCCCCTGTGGGTGTGGTATCAGTCCCCTGAGGATGCTTGTGTGCACGTTTTGCCCTTGTTTTGTGTGTTTATGTGCTGCTCGTGTCTGTGTGTTTGGGTGATTGTGCAGGTGTGCATGTGCTTGGGACAGGTAGGGTGCCAGGAAGTGTGGATGGGGCAGAGGTAGGAGGGGTGATGGACTGTTGGAGGAGGGACACTGCTGCCATCAGGGAAGAGTCCATGGACCTATTGCTCCTCTGTAGGGCAGACATGCCCGTCGAGATGCCCTCCATGAACGACACCAGCTGTGTCAACAGAGTGGTGTGTGCATGGAGGACACTCAGCATTGCTGTCTGCCCTACATGGAGCTGGCGAAGTAGGTACACAGACTCCTCACTCAGGGCAGCAGGGGACACAGGGGCAGGGGTGCGGTGCCTGGCACGAAGGAGACACGCTCCCGAACACGGGAGCCTCCACGGACCTCTGGAATGGGAGCCAATGGGAGGGCGGTGGTGGTGGTGGTGGTGGTGGGGCCAGACTTACTAGCTGGGGTGTGGTGGCTGCTGACACCTGCCTCCACAAGGGAGTCATCCTCCGAGCTGCTGTGGTCCTCAGCTGAGGTGGATGGTGCTGAGGACTCCTCGGTGTGGCTCCCCTCGCCCTCCGTGCCACTGGGTCCCTCCGACCACTAATCGGCTGCTGACCCAGTCTGGCTCTGCAGCTCATCCTGGTCCATGGAGCTGTCCCCTCCTGTGGCCGTGGATGTATCTGCAAACAATTAGGGAAACAGACAAACATCAGTCACCTGCACTGACCGCACACACCACAGTAAGTACAGCACATTACAGAGCAAGCCCTGGCATCCTCAGTTGAACATTGCCCAAAGTCCTCACACAGATTAGGAGAAGCCAATTGTCAGTCTGATGGTCAACCATCGCACTCACACCCCTCCTGCCCTTGCACCCATCTGTCTGGTGCCTGTTGGATGGTAATACCCCAGTGTGGACACATGCACCACGTACACAGTTGTTGGACATTGCAGAGAACACGGTGAAGTATGTGAACATGCACACATCACATCTCTTGCCACTGAGTCAGTACAGGTGTCCGGATAACGGGATGGCCAGAGTCTAATTAGAAATGCATGTGATGCATACCAGCACCAGACACCATGATGCACCCATGTCCGGATAGTCAATGCCACAATGGGGTGCATGTTGCACATGTCACTCCCCTGCAGGATCACTCTTAGGAAGTTTAATGCCATGGCACAGGCATGCCTGCAAAGTCATACATCACTGTCTCCAGTCACATGGGCATGGCAGCCAGCCAACAACAGTCTGCACTGTGTCACAATCCTAGGTAATGGGGAATGCAAGTTATGTAGCTGACAAGTGCACATGTCCATCCCCCACAAACCACATCATCTGAACTCTTATTTGTCCACGTCATGCCAATTGGACATATGGGAGACATGAAACACAACTCTATGAACCTGAGCACTTCACAGTCTGCTGTGAATGAAAAACAGCTGCCTGAAATTCACAGTTGCATACACCTGTGTGCACAGTCAAGTGATCAAACACCTATAAGTCACAGAAGTATCGTCTCTCATGGTCACATCTCAGATGGCATGCTGAGCCCTAAACGATAAACATCCCAGTATTCCTGACAATGAAGCCACAGCACAATGACACAGAGGCAGACACCTGAGGGCACATTTCACTGATCACAACATGTCAGCTGATACACGGGAGTGGGAGTACAGAGTGTATTGTATGCCCTGGAGTAGGCATGACTGTCCTGCTCGACCTGAAAGAGGGATGAGCCCTGGACAGTAGGCAGGTGGCTAAGCATGTGTGACACACTTGATATACATACTCCTGAGGCCCAAACATTGTTCCCACCCGCAGCATGGGGGTGTGCCAAATACCCCAGGGACATGTGGTGATTCAGATCAGCAAGTGGACCACATATCAAAGTTACACCCAGATTACATGTCAGAACTTAGGCATTGTGTAAGCAATTGACCCACCCATGAATCCCACCACAAAGTCACGGGAACAAATGCTGTCCCCCACCTTGAGCGAAGCAAAATGCAAGGACACAGTACCCAAGTGACACAATTTCCTGACTGTAAGGGCCACACCTGCGTATCAGATGAGGAGGTTTGGCATGTCACAATTGAGGGACATGGGTCCTGGACCACAAGACTGATGTACTGTGGAAGTTTAACCAGGCCAGAGGAGGGCACATAGCATGTCAGACAAAGTTCACAGTGCAGTCATGGACTCACCCCCTCCTTGCTGCTGTCTGGCCTTCAGCTGCCCATCCAGGTCAGGGAAGACCACCGCCAGGATCCTGAGCATGTGGGGGGTCAGGGTCCGGTGTCCGCCCCTCCTGCGAGGAGGCGACAGCTTCAGCTGGACCCTTGCGATCCTCCGGGTCCAGCCCCGAAGGTCCTGCCACCTCTTCTGCCAGTTGCAGATCAGGCGCTTGTAGTCCCCCACGGATCTTACTGCCCGGGCGATGGTCAGCCAGATTTCCTGCTTCTGGTGGGCATCAACCTGTGAGGATGACAAAGTGAAAATGCCATTACTACACATGCAACATATACGTGCATCACACAGTTGGATATACATGTCTCAATCACAGAGGCATATGATGTACACAGGCAGTGCAACGATGGCTATGAACAGTTTGCCAGCAGTTACTACATGGTATCATTGTCTGGGAAGTAAAACCTTGTTGGAATGCACTGTTACTGCACTGTACCTGTTCAGTGCATGTAACTACACACTTTGGGGGTGAGAACTACTCAGTGAGCATGCTAGCCAGTGGTGTGCACACTGTAAGTCTTGCTAGTCAGACAACATGCACAATTAGTAAGGCAGTGGACAGCACACTCACCTGCTCCCCTGGTTTCCAATACAGCTTGCTGTACTGTGGAAGGAGGCTGTCCAGCAGGGCCTGGTTCTCCTCAAGGCTGAAGGCTGGGGCTCTCTCCACAGTACGTGCCATTGCAGTAACCAGAGGATGCAGAGACAGCAGCAGTGTTGGTGGCAGATGTCGTCCTGGAGCATGTAGTGCAGGCAAGTGAGCTCTCAGGGGAACAGCCAGCATTATATGTGTGCTGCAGAGGCAGATACTGTCCCATGTGTCCAAAGTGATAGGTCCAAGTCGTTTGCATCTTCTGAATCTGGCCAATCCATGGAATTTCACCACTAATACACGCCCACAGCATCCTTCAAAAGTTCAACTTCATGACACCCATGAATTTGCAACATTGTTGTGGCTGGCCAACTGAATTCACTGCATCAGACTCGTTGAAGCTTCGAAAACGCGTCCGTTGCCATGCCAGGCCCTAGCCAATGCGTGCACACCGATCGGTCCATTGCTGTACAACGCGTATTCCGGGAAACAACGCGTACCCGCTCACAACAGATTAAATGGCCAGTGCGTGCACACCGATCGGTCCATTGCTGTACAACGCGTACCCGCTCACAACAGATTCAATGGCCAGTGCGTGCACAGCGATCGGTCCATTGCTGTACAACGCGTATTCCGGGAAACAACGCGTACCCGCTCACAACAGATGCAATGGCCAGTGCGTGCACACCGATCGGTCCATTGCTGTACAACGCGCACCCGCTCACAACAGATGCAATGGCCAGTGCGTGCACACCGATCGGTCCATTGCTGTACAACGCGCACCCGCTCACAACAGATTCAATGGCCAGTGCGTGCACACCGATCGGTCCATTGCTGTACAACGCGTATTCCGGGAAACAACGCGTACTCCGCTCACAACAGATGCAATGGCCAGTGCGTGCACACCGATCGGTCCATTGCTGTACAACGCGCACTCCGCTCACAACAGATGCAATGGCAGTGCGTGCACACCGATCGGTCCATTGCTGTACAACGTGTACCCGCTCACAACAGATTCAATGGCCAGTGCGTGCACACCGATCGGTCCATTGCTGTACAACGCGTACCTGCTCACAACAGATTCAATGGCCAGTGCGTGCACACCGATCGGTCCATTGCTGTACAACGCGTATTCCGGGAAACAACGCGTACCCGCTCACAACAGATGCAATGGCCAGTGCGTGCACACCGATCGGTCCATTGCTGTACAACGCTTACCCACTCACAGCAGATTCAATGGCCAGTGCGTGCACACCGATCGGTCCATTGCTGTACAACGCGCACCCGCTCACAACAGATGCAATGGCCAGTGCGTGCACACCGATCGGTCCATTGCTGTACAACGCGTATCCGCTCACAACAGATTCAATGGCCAGTGCGTGCACACCGATCGGTCCATTGCTGTACAACGCGTATTCCGGGAAACAACGCTGCACCCGCTCACAACAGATGCAATGGCCAGTGCGTGCACACCGATCGGTCCATTGCTGTACAACGCGCACTCGCTCACAACAGATGCAATGGCCAGTGCGTGCACACCGATCTGTCCATTGCTGTACAACGCGTACCCGCCACAACAGATTCAATGGCCAGTGCGTGCACACCGATCGGTCCATTGCTGTACAACGCGCACCCGCTCACAACAGATGAAATGGCCAGTGCGTGCACACCGATCGATCCATTGCTGTACAACGCGAACCCGCTCACAACAGATTCCATGGCCAGTGCGTGCACACCGATCGGTCCATTGCTGTACAAAGCGTATTCCGGGAAACAACGCGTACCCGCTCACAACAGATGCAATGGCCAGTGCGTCCACACCGATCGGTCCATTGCTGTGCAACGCGCACTCGCTCACAACAGATGCAATGGCCAGTGCGTGCACACCGATCGGTCCATTGCTGTACAACGCGCACCCGGCCACAACAGATTCAATGGCCAGTGCGTGCACACTCGATCGGTCCATTGCTGTACAACGCGTACCTGCTCACAACAGATACAATGGCCAGTGCGTGCACACCGATCGGTCCATTGCTGTACAACGCGTACCCGCTCACAACAGATTCAATGGCCAGTGCGTGCACACCGATCGGTCCATTGCTGTACAACGCTGCACCCACTCACAACAGATGCACTGGCCAGTGCGTGCACACCGATCGGTCCATTGCTGTACAACGCGTACCCGCTCACAACAGATTCAATGGCCAGTGCTTGCACACCGATCGGTCCATTGCTGTACGACGCGTCCCTGTACAGGTCACTCGCATATGTCACCATGCTTGTCACTGGTGAACGTATGCCAGCCACATATAATTGCCAGGGACTCAGGGGCACACTCTACAACACCACAGCCTGTCCACACTGTATCCTAAGGCATGTAAGGCTGCATTACCTTTTCTGTGTATGGGGGTCAACATGTGGTTTTTGGGGTGGCACTTGGGGGCAGCCACTCCCAGGCTGTGTACGTGTTCATGGGGACAGGATCCTTTGTGTGTTGTGCACATGACCACTGTGATGTACAACTGTTCATTTCAGAGCATTTGGCATGGTCACATTTCCAGGTTGTGTATGTGTATGTCATGTCACATACCCCCAGAGTCCCACGTGGGAAGGTATGTACGTCACAGGGTGACCCATTGCCACAATAGTGATGGCCCTCCACAGTCTGTGTGCATGTTGTGTTTCCGATGTCTCTGATTCCATGTGCACAATGGGAGACAGTCTCCACATCCACGTTGTTTGTGCATGGACTTTAATGTTGTGCGTGTGTGTCACAGACGTCCATGTCTGATCCTGGCGGAGGCAACAGGGGCCACTACCTGTGGGAGTCATGTTTGTTTTTCTGACGTGTACATGATACGCCATGTCATGCCAGTGTCCATGTGGCAAGACAGGGTCCCTGGGAATCTACCTGTCAATGAGCTGTGATGCCTGTGGCGCATCTGTCCAGACATGTCACTGTGGTGTGTGTTTGGAACGTGACAGCAGTAAATGGGTACTGTGACACAGCCTAATGGTTATATCCTGGACTATCATGAGTCCAATAAATCAAGTATTCTATTCCTCTTCTTTGTACTCCTCGTTTGTTTCATGTTGCTTAAACCGCTTTTTCCAATTTCTAATCAATTTATTTTACTCATTCGTCAGTCGTACCGCAAAAGATGACGCAACCAAGAAAGGAGTGTACGTTTCCATATGTCACGACTTTATTTTGTGTCACCCAATGCATTTCGGGAATATCTATTCCCTTCGTCAGGGGTATCTACAAAGCAAGAAATAATAATCAAACACCACAATCAGTGTACACAAATATTCGACTGACATTGGTTGCAAAACTGCTTGAGAAAACTTAAACTCCAATCAGTTAACTATTTCAAATTCACATAAATCAGCATGTATGGAACCGTTTAACCATTGCTTTAAATTGCTTAAGACCCAACATGACAACCCAGCCTCTTGGTTAATACCCACTCTGTTCTTCAACCCCCGCTTGACTGCAATTCGATCCACCTCACTCAATCCCCTCTTTTCATAACCTATTACCCAGCTGGTACCCCTTCATTCATGGTCCCCTCTGTCCCTACGATGTATCCTCCACTCACCGTGACATGTGTTTAAATATAAAATCCCAACTTCTTAACAACGCTGCATCGTATCTGCGAGGCTCTTAACTCCAACCATGCCACTGCAAATCTACGGTGTGCCGAAGCACACTTCTCTGATGCAGTTGTTGCAGCACCAGATGTTGTGGGCATGTTGGTGCTAATTTGGCGGAGGCATGTCAATATGTCCCTATGCACCGCTGTCAGCTCTTCCAATGTGTCCCACTTGGACTCCATGCCAGACATGTATGTCTCCAGACGGGACATGTGTGTCTCCACACGGGACATGTGTGAGTCCAAGTGGGCATGATGGGCAGCCTGCTGCTGTTGAATGTCCTTGAGGATCCCCACTACCTGGCTGACCTCTCCGGTGCTATTCTGGTACGCATCAGCAATGCGTGCCAGTTGTGGGTCATCATGCAGTCCAGACCCTCTACAAACAGCGACCTATGTCTACCACTCCTCCCACCACCCCTGGCAACACGTGCGGACCTGCGGTGGCATGCACAGGTGACCGTAGGCCCACTTGGGGGTTGTTACTGGGGTCGTTGTCCGTTGCTCCACGTTGGGCCGGGTCCCTGTGCTGTTGTCATCGGTGGTCCTTGGTCTGTCCGTGTTGGCAGGGGTGGTCTGTGTGTTGGCAGTTGTTGGAGGGGTGGGTGCAGGGGGTGCAGATGTTGGTCCTGCTGGTGCTGCATGATGACTCACACCGGAGGGGCCAGGTAGGTCTTCGCCATCCGAGGAGGGCAGAGGCTGTTCCACACCAGTGAGCTCAGTGATCCGCCGGAGCCTGGGACAGGGACTCCTCATCGTCTGCTGCTGTGTCCCCATCATCACCTGTTTTTGGAAGAGACACACAATGTATGTTATGTTTCTACAGGCATCAATGGTTCACACACCTGACAGTTGTGACTGTACCCTCTGGATGCGGGCCTGTACATTGCACTGTCCTCAGTTGTCACAGTCAGAGGTTGATATTGGTGTAGCACATTGTCCTGCCAACCTGAAGCTTTTCAATGTGAATGTTGAGGTGTGTGCATGGCCAGCATTGGTGGTATTTGTTGGACATCCGGCCCTCCTTCTCCCCCCAGCCCAGTTATCCCACCATGAAGCATGCCACCCTTGCAGGGTGTGCAGGTTGACTCTCAGGATGTCAGTCAGTGGTGTCCTGCTGTTGGTTGTTGCACAGTTCCCAGCAGGGCCTTGTGCTCCCCACAGCTGAGGCCAGTGTCAGACATCTTTGAAGTGGCTTTTCACTGCCTGTGAGGTGTGCATGCTTCAGTGTGAGCTTGCTGGGCCATGTGGGTGGGGATGTTGAGCTGTGACTACCACTCCCATCATGCTATTGCCTACACCCCTTCCCAGCATGCCCATACTTCCTTCCTTTTGACTCTGCTTCCCTGTGGGGTAGTGTGCCTGTGCTGACAGGATGGCTGACAGTGTTGTCCTGGCGTTTGTTTGGCTACAAGTCCCAAGAGTGTCCCTGTGCTTCACACAGCATAACCCAGGGTGGTGGTTCTTTGTGGGATATTTAATTGGAGTGTGAGGCATTGCATTCTCCCAGGTGAGTTGTGTGGAATTTGTGTTAAGGGGGTGTGTAAGAATAGCTGCTTGTAACTATGGTCAGAGCTGTCAGTCCTCCTTCCCACCCAGCCAGATATCCCACCATGGAATGTGCTTCCATTACAGGGAGTGCAAGTTGGCTTTCAGGATGTCAGTCATTGGTGTCCTGCTGTTGGTTGGTGCACAGTTCCCAGCAGGGCCTTGTGCTCCCACAGCAGTACCCAGTGTCAGCCATCTTGTCAGTTGTTTTCCACTCCCTGTGATGTGAGCATGGTTGAGAGTGGTGTTGATGGGCCAATTGTGAGGGTGACCAATATCTGTGACTACAACCCCCATCATGCTATTGCCTACACCCCTTCCCAGCATGCCCATACTTCCTTCCTTTTGAGTGGACTTCACTGTGTGTGAGTGTGACAGCAAAGGCAAGATGGCTGACAGTGGTGTCCTGCTGTTTGTTGGTGCACAGTTCCCAGCAGGGCCTTGTGCTCCCCACAGCAGTACCCAGTGTCACCCATCTTGTCATTTCTTTTCCACTCCCTGTGATGTGAGCATGGTTCAGGGTGGTGTTGATGGGCCAATTGTGAGGGTGACCAATATCTGTGACTACAACTCCCATCATGCTATTGGCTACACTGACTTCACCAGCATACACAGAATTCATTCCTTTCAGTGAGCTTCCCTGTGAGGTGGTGTTCTAGTGGTGGCAAAATGTCTAACTGTATTTGTTGGTTATATTTGTGCCACTGCCTTGCTGTATTTGTAGTTAGGTTTGTACATATAATGACACAGTTACATATCACTATGAGATGGCATGTATTGTGTTTATCTGAATGACAGACAAATCTTGGGGTGATCATCTTTTGGTTGCTGTGGATTTGCTAAGGGTGCATGGTTTGACTATCCCTTGACAGTGATGTGTGTGTATTGTCACACAATATTGGGTATATTAGTTGTGTACTCACCAGGCTCTGGGATGTTTGATAGTCCATATACGCTCACTGGTGGTAGGATGGCCCGCACCTTCTCCTCCCAGGGCCTGAGGTATAGTGGTTTGGCAGGAGGGCCACTGCCGGTGCGCTGACTCAAGATGTAATCCTTCTTTAGTAGGTCCCTGACCCTCCTGCGCACATCATACCACCTGTTCTGGATGTCTTCCTTGTGCGCAAACATGGTGATTGTGCGTTGACCCTGTCGACGATCCTCTCCCACATCTTGGTTTTCTGCGACATGGGGGTCTGTTGGACCAATGTACCAAACAACTGTGGCTCTACCCTGAGGATCTCATCTACCAGGACTTCCAATTCACTGTCTAGGAACTTTGGATTCTTCTTTGGGGGCATGGTGATGGGTGGTGGTGGTGATTTATGTGTGTGTGTGTGCAAGTGAGGGTGTGTGAGTGTAGGTTTTGCTGGGTGTATGTGAGGGTGCTATTTGTTGAGGTGCTAATGGTGTCTGGCTTGTGTGATGGATGAGCTGTGAGTGTGTCTGTGGTTGCTGTCTGATGGTGTTCTGTGCTGGCAGGTCAGTTGAATTTGCAAAGGATCATGGTAGGGATTTGTGGCCTTTATATAGGTGGAGTTGGGGGTGTGTCCTTGTTCCATGTTTTTTTCCCTGTATTTATCGACTTTGTCATTGCTTGTTTGGCCCTTTTTTGGTATTTTTCCTTTGTATTTTTGGTGCATGTAGGAGACGTTCTTCTGACCGAGTAGGACGCTGCAGTTGTCTCGTGCGAGCTTCTCCGAGTCGTTCACGCTGTGTTTTTGCTAGGTTTATTGTGCGGCGTACGCGTCGGTCGCCGAGTATTGGCTTCCTTCGGCTGGCTTTTGTATGCTTGTCGGTCGTACGGCTTGAGCTCCGTGTGACTCGGTCTGGTTTTCCACGCATTACATCATACTGCGCGGGCCGGAGTTCGTGGGTACGTTTCGTTCGGGTTCATTCCTGGTGCGTGTCAGTCGGTTCGATTCACGTGGTTTCCCGGCCGGATAGCTGGTTTCCGTGCGGTTCGGTCGTTCGGCTTGTGTTCCGTATGAGTCGGTCGTGATTCACATGCATTTCATCGTACTACCCAGGTCGGGCAACGCCGGTACGTGTCGGTCGGACTATATTCCCATACCGAGTCGGTCGGTATGTTTTCCGGCCCGAATCGGAATCGGCCCCTGAATGTGAATGGATGGATTTAATGCATTTGTAAGCGGAGTTCTTTGAATGGTAAATATAAGTGAAGGCATGGGGTGTGAGCGTGTTAAAATACCCTACGAATCCTAATTAGAATCTTTAATAGTGTAGGATTAGGGGCTAGATTAAAAAGTATATTTACAACGCTATTAGGATATAATGATCCCAGGTGTTGATTTAGGTCAACATGTTTCAGCCAATACTCTGCTCCAAGGGGTCATTTGGCTTTCTTCAGGACCTTAATTTACCCTGCTAGATATTTAATAAGAGCCTAACAGCTCGGGCAATTGCTTATTTTTTGTGGGAAAATTGGGCATTTGTTGACTACACCACACTTAGGGGCCCATTAGGATGGCGGGCGGATCGCCCCCGCCGGGCCGGCAGTAGCCACCGCTGGCCTGGCGGGGGTGATCCGCCCGCCATCCATGCCAGATTGACCCCCCCGCCATATTAGTATGGCTGGGGGGTCCGCGGCAGATGGAAAGACCGTCTGCCGCTTTTCCACCGGTCGACGAATCGACCGGGCGGAAAAGGGGCATAATATGGTGGCGGTGTCTGCAAGACACCGCCATCCATATTATGATGCTGGCGGTGATCAGCCTTTCCATGGTGGCATTGCCGCCATGGAAAGGCATGCGGTTTTTGCTGTTGGGGGCCCGTTGCGGGGGTGCACATGGGGGGTACCTATGGTACCCCCCCTCATTGCAATGCACTACATGGCAGGCACCACGTGGTGCCTGCTATGTAGTGCATGGCAATGCTGTGCACAGACCTTTTACATTGCGAGTGGGTTTGCAGCCAGCAGATCCACCCGCAATGTAAAAGGCCCAGGATGCGCCCGCCAGTGTGGCGGGCGCATCCTAATGCACATGGCGGGACCACCGCAACTTCGGTGGTCGGTCCCTGGCTCCCTTGCGATGGCGGGCGGGCTTAGACCGCTGAGGAAAGGCTGGCTACCGCCATCACCATAATCCTGCCAGCGGAGCCTGCTCTGCACCGCCACCATTATCCCGGTTCTACTCCGTCCGCCAGGCAGGAGTGCGGATGGCAACCGGCGGAAAAGCGGCAGTCGGAATTTCCCACCGCCGCGGTCACCACTGCCATCCTAATTTGACTGGCGGTTTTCTTGGTTGCGATCGCGGTCGGATGTCCACCGCCGGTCCGGCGGGCGCCACCGCCGGCCCGGCGGTGGACATCCGACCGCCATTGTAATAGACCCCTATGTTCTGTAGTTAAATTATCAGGGATTTCATGTCTTTGGATTTTTTGCTGAGCAGTTGGGCTTCTCTGGTTTTGGCTATGAGTCTTTTTAAGTTTGGGATACCTGGGAGTTGTCCTGTAGTGTAGTCAGTATATTTTTTTTAGATAGTTTCTGTAGGTTATTGTGAACTAGTGCTAGCTTCCCTAAGGTATTGTAAAACATTTCTAGATTCAATTCCTGTAACACTTGGCGAGTGATAATGCTTTCTAACATTTTGTATAATTGTTTTCTAGCCATAGCCCTTCCATGACCCACATTCTAATAATATTTTGTATATTTTTCGGTGATTGTGCTCTCTTGACTGTAAGTACATCTTATGTGAGTCAATACCAGTTTGCATTTTTGAGATTTGATTATTCTGCTCTTTCAGACATTATACTTGTGATTTGAAGAAATATGTATTAATTATATGTTTGTAATAACTATATTTTTAAGTAGCATTAACATTTAAATGCACATTACATTTTTTTCATATTTTAAACTTTCAGATTTGATGTTGTTTAATTTTTAAAGATGTCTGTTGAGGTCTTTTTTTGTTGCAATGTTAGGGGACTGGTTCTTGATTTAAAAAATATAATATTTATTTAAAAAATAATTTGCATTTTTCTTACTTTTATTTTTAAACTATACAATGTTTTTTGATTGTTTTGAGTTAAGTTAGTTTTTGTCTAGTTTGAAATTAAAAAAGATGATATCTTTATTTTTATCTTCTAATTTTTGCCTTCAGTCTTTATGGTGTTAACTATATTAGGGAAATATGAATAGGAATGATCATATTAAGTTTTGTGTTTAATTTAAAATTCAGCTGTTGGTGTTTTTTAGTTTTCATTTATTTAGTTTCTATTGTTTCCTTTTACAGTTGCCTTTCTTGTTTTGGAGTTGGCTTCTTCATTTTTTCTGTGTAGAATATAGCAGAGTGGTGCTCTCTGGAAGTGTTGGTGTTTTTTGCTATGAATTGATGTACAATTTTGTGTCCTTTTTATAGTGGTCATTTAATTATCAAGTGTTTCTATTGGTTAGTATGTTTTAAGTTTAAGTTCATTGGTTGTTTTGTATTGATTGATTTCATTTTATAATTTCGAATAATGTTATTTTATGCAGGGGCAGCTCCTCCTAGAGAATGGAGAAGCGTCTCCTCACCTGCTGCAAGTGCAGCAGGCACACACAAGTAAGTAAAATGGGAAGTCAATGCCATTTTACTTACAAGCGCAGTGTGAGTGCAGGGGGTGGAGCTGAATCCTGCAATTGCAGGATTATAGATGCCCCTGCAGTTGCATGTTGGGTTGGGCAGCTGGTTTGCTACGGCAAGGCCGACATGCGCAGTGAGCACCCAGCAATCCCGTGGCTGCAAAACAGCTGGGGGATTACTGACACAGGTCCCCAGCCCTCAAAATGAGCGCTTGGTTAGCCTGCTCCCAACAATACTAGAGCTGCACTCATGCTGAGAGCAAATAGGTTGTTGGTGTTCCTCTGAGCAGGAAGGAAGTCCTTCCTTATCCTGCTTGAGAATGCTGATATGATGTGAGAAGAGCCGCACCCGGGAGCAGCAAATATAGTGAAATTAGCACCGTCGTGCCCCACCAAATTTTTATAGTTGTAGCTGTTATGGTTTTAAAGTTATTTTTTGTTAATTGAGTTACATTTTATATTGAAATATTTTATTTTAGGTTTATCATTTACATACATGTATACAAATATTTTAATATGCTGTTTAGTAGTTTACAGCATTTTAAATTAATAGTTTATTGGATTTTAGTTATAGTTATATTTTTATTGATTATCAACAATACTTTTGTTGTCAATATTCATTGTTATGATATTTGAGTAGAATTCTATCCATTTAACGTCCTCACAATATTGTGTATGTCTTTGTTTTTATTTACAATATTTGGTTATTTTTTATATTTTTATCTGTGCTATTTTTGTAGTCAACATTTCTGTTTTTTTTTGTTCAAGTATAGGATAAAAATATTTTTGTGATCAATATTTTATGGCCGTATTTCTGTATTTCAATACTGTTGTTCTCAATATTGTGTCATACAACCCCCTCCCCCACCTCTTTAATTGTCACAGTCAGGGATGTAGGATATACAGACAAACCCAGGTACCCATGAAACCCAAATCAGTCATGTCAGGAAGATGCAGTATATAGATGAGGAGCTTGAAATCCTCTTGATAAAGGGCAACAGGAACCAAGACAAACCATTTGTCTCTTCAAAGATTGTCAATCTAAAAAAAGCTGCCCTCTTGGACAAAGGTGTCCTGTTGTACTTTTTTATACCTACTTCAATCTTATTGAATTCATGTTTTGTTTATCCTTCATGATGTATTTATTACTGCATTACCTACTTACTTGTGTTTCTTGAGCTCAGGCTGTGTCAAAAACGTACCTTTTGAATTCAGCATTCTCTTCTCATTCGGGTTCCAAGCTCCTGTTTCAGTTGACAGTTGAAGCCTTGGACCTGTAATGATTGGCCTCATCAAATCTCTTTTTTAGCACATTATGTCTCCTGTGTGCTTACTCAGTCTGGTACTGGGCATTACAAACATCTTGGGGAAAATTAATAACACAGCACCCACAAGAAGAATTGTGGATGAGTTAAAGAAACAGTGGTGCAGCAAGGAGTGCCACATCAAAGAAAAGCTAGCCCAAAACGGGAGGGTAGCACAGATAACAGGTAAGGGACCAGACACTCACAAAGACTTCACTGCAATGGAAAAGCAGAAGCTTGGTCAGAAGGAGTTACCTGACCTTGATGAAGAGCCAGCTTCAGGTACGCAAAACAGAATACACTCATAAGGAACTAAGGGCCTGATTTCGAGTCTGGCAGTCCTCTGACCACCAGACTCCTGGTAGCGGTCCACAGTCTTTCACATTACGACTTTGAAAGTTGTTGCGGCGGAGGAACAACGGCTGCACCAGGGAACACTGTTCCCTGGCGGTGGCGCAGCTTTGCCACAATGTAAGATGCTCAGCGGGACTGGCACAGTCCCGCCAAGCATATTACAAGTTCCGCCACCAACCAGCCATTTTGTGGCGGGAGCCTGCCAGGAAAAGGCTGGCGGTAGAGGAACAAACAGGGCTCTACCCCGCCATTGGGATACATTCAGGGGGAAACAACATGTGCCTCCCTGTCTGTATTCCCTCAAAGTTCCAGCATGGCATGGACGTCACCATCCATGCCGTGCTGGAACTTTTTTGCCATTCCCATTGCAGTGCCTGTTTTTCAGGCTTTGTCATGGGAAAGGCGAAGGACCATCCGCCATACACAAGTTCAACTTGTGATATGGCGGGCGGTCCTTGCACGGGTTTGGCACAGCTGTGCCTGCGTAGAGCCGGCACAACTGCGCCAAACTCGTAATCAGCCCCTAAGACCATTCCATTGAGATGCTTATATCTGATCTTCAGTCCATGTCCTAATGCAGTTCAAGGAACATGACAGCTGTAGGTTTGTCTGTACAGTAGTACACCATTTTAAAATATGTCAGAACATGGAGTCCTCTCGCATATCAAGATACAAAGCACCACATCATATATGAAGCCACAGTGTGTTAAGTCATACTTCCTTGCAGTGCAAACTGAGATAGTGTAACCACAGCAGTATGCTCTATCATTTACATGGAACAGAATGACTAACATTAGAACATTGGAATGTTGAGATCTCCATTGAACACAATAGAGTGGCTCAGGGCTAATAATGCCAGGTACATACCTTCTGTTCCAAGATTCCAATGCTTGTCTTTCGATTTCTCCCTTTTTAATTTAGAACAATCTATGCCAGCGAGTGGAATATTCTAATAGCACTCCAGCTTTCTGCCTCGTAATATAATAGCTGTTAACAGCCCTCACCCTAGCTGTAACTTACATTTTGTGCCTTTAGCAACAATTATTGCACTTAGCAGTGGCCTATAATGTTTAAGTGTACAGTGTTGAATGGCCACTGATCATTGCTAGATTGCTTATGTCCATGCTTTTCTTTACACCTCCTACAATTTAGAATACATCTGTTACTGTATTCCCTAAGCATTGTGTGCATGGCGTAACAGCACTTCACATTGTCTACTATTCCATTTTTCTCTAGGTAGAACAACAACATCAGACAATCAACCTTAACCCCTAGATTTTGCCATAACACAGATCACTTGCAGCAATTATGACAACAGCTTTTTGATGGACCAGAACAGCTAAAAAGTGATAGTACTGTTTATAGATACATAAGCTAAACTACAGACGTGTATGCAACACCAAAGGTTGCTTCCCCCAAATTTAAAACTGTCCTGGTGTCCCTAGACAATGAAGGTCAAATTTTACAGTGTCACAATCAAGATCATTAAGTATCCATCCCAAACATATACAGTCCTGGTTTTTTTCATTAAAATTGATTTTTATTGAACTTTTCCATGAATGCAATCGTACAGCAAGTAACATACAAATTAGTGTATAAATGGCTAGATCAGCATTAGCATTATTGTGAAACAGTGTGGATTGCATACACCCAATACAACAATGTTGACTTTTGCTGCCATGTGGTGAGACATTTGAGAGGTGGAATTTATAGCAAGCCAGAAGCAAGTCCTAGAGTATGACTAAAAGTCTAAGGGGGATATTCACAAGAACGTGCGCTAAACATCTCCAAAAAATGTTAACGCAACTTCACACATTGCAGTCTATTGTGGGAAAATAACCCCGTGCCAACGTGGAATTCACAACACAGCGGTACCATGCGATAGCCTCCCAAAACCGTGGCCAATGTCCGTGATACAACCACCGCGACGGCGATAAAAACACAAACCCCAACGCGTAAAAAGACGCGATGGGCCCAAATGCGACAAGAAAACAGTGATAACCGGCAAGAGGCCAGCAATACCCACGCGTAATGCGGGAAAAAGCACAAGAACAGCCCACGGAAAATGCCACCAAAAAGGAAATGAACTGCGGAGTACCACGGATGCACCCTGACCGACTGCAGAGGACAACATGAACCCCACAATCCCCACGGAGGAACACCCAGGAATCCAGGGCACGAGGAAGGGCAATGAGAAGAGGAAGAGGAATACGGGTTACAGTCTGCAGGAAAACACGATCATTGTCACGGATGAGATAGAACACCACCACCAACTGCACGTCACCACCAAGGTGTCATTGGCAACAAAGAGGCAAAGATGGCACACCATCTCGGACCATGTGAATGCCGTCGCAGCGCCGAGGAGGACAATGTAAGAGGACAAGAGGCGCTGGATTGATGTGAATGGCAAAACCAAGCAGAAACACGCTGCCAACACGAAAGCAGCAACGCACCTCGGAGGAGGGGGGCCAGCAGGATACCAGGAGCTAAATGACATGGAGAAGATGGTGGCCACAGCCATCAGTCGGGAGACGGTGACAGGATTTGGGGATCCGGACACTGCCCAACATGACCCGACACCACATCAACAGGGTGCGTACCGACCAGGGAGTGGGGGGAAGGGGGGAACTGGGCACAATGGCACACATGCACAATTAAGCAGAGCACACTGCACACCCACAATGACTCAGGACCATGTCCCTGATCCCATGGGAACACTTCAGCACAGACACAAACACCAAGTAGTCCCACGTACACCATGTGCCCAAAGGGGTACCCACCCAACACATCAACAATCACACAACCAACACATGCACACGTGCGAAACACAGCAAACATGCATATATGTCAACCATACTGACAATGCAAGAGACACCACATGACGAGTAGCATGGCTGCAGTCCAATCATCATGACAATGTACACAGCACGACACTGAGGTGGCTGAGTGCGGACCACAACCGGAAAGGAGCAGGTCACACTCGGACACAACCACCTGCACAAACAACCCCTGACGTCAACGACACATCTGCGGACAAGCCATGCCCAAGAGTCACAACTCGACAAAGAGCGCAAGTTACCCAAGTCTGCAACATCTCAGCACTGTGGAAGCACAGAACTGAAAAGCACACCGCATGAAAGGGAAAAGTGGAAGCCATATCAGAGCCACCGGAGCGCCTCACCCACCGTGCAGCATAAGCACATAAGAATAAGTGCACCTCGAGATTGACAACATCAACATCCTGGTACAAACAGCAACACCACCACAACAGAACACAGGACACAACTGGTGCCGCATATGTGCACAACATGGCCAATCACATCTGGCACAGCAGGAAACTGTGACATGACAATGTACAAGTACAACCTGTAACCTGCAAATTTTTATTGTCCACACATGCCATGCTTGTGGACATTTAGTACTCGCCCATGATTGCCAAGGACAGCCACAATGTGAGGTGTTCATGAGAAGAAATTGGCAATGAGGGTGTTTCTATGGGCTATTTCTGACGCAGCTGCAGTGGCATGTGGGCCACCTGCCCCATCATCCTCATCATCGTCTGGTACCTCTGGAACCAGGATCCATGGTGCATTGGTGCGTACACAGATGTTGTGCAACACACAACATGCAACGATCATCTTGCACACGATGTCTGGGCTGTACAGGAGCCTTCCACCTGTGACATCCAGGCACCTGAAACGTGACTTCAACACGCCAAATGTGCGTTCCACGATGCCCCTGGTGCGTATGTGGGCCGCATTGTACTGCCTCTGGGCGGGTGTGTTTGGGTCTCGGAGGGGTGTCATCATCCAAGGGCAGAGTGCATATCCTTGATCACCTGTGACAGTGCAGAGAGATAAGAGTCAATACTTGGTTCGGCATGATGTATTGGCAGGCCCACTAGTCCAGTGACGCCGGTGCTGGCTGTGTGTGGGGTGTGTGTAGGCCAGCCCTCAGGGAGTAGCTGGTGCTGCCAACAACTTCAACAGTCATCAGGCACTCAGGAATGCAATGTACGAACAGCAAGGGAGCATGACTTGAGTTGCACAGAGTTAGTGGCCCCGGATGCACAGCCGCCGACACGGGCCTACTGCCACGGGACGCTGACTTGCGGGAGACTGGGGTAGGGTCATGAGGGCAGAGCAGGGTCTCGTATGTATCAAGGGTGGTTTTCGTGGAGTGTCTCAGGGGAGAGTGGGAGGTGTACCCCCAGGGCATGGTGCAGAGGGCACATACCAGCTGTGTCCGGCAACATGGCGGATATGAATGCCACAGACTCATGCCAAACACCAAGTCCGTACCTGCCAGTTGCTGATGACAACCCCCAGGCCACAGGCTCAGACACCAACAATGTTCTGCCGGAGGCTGACGGTGACTCATGGCGCACAGGGTAAGTGGCACCAGGTCAGTCCTTGCGAGTGGTTGACCTCCTCCGTAACGGTGATCTGTGTTTCCACCGGACTGGGACGAATCTGTCTTTCACTCCTCTCCCTACATTCACTGGCATGAACTCTGCCATTGATTAATGAGGACTCAGTTCTAGATGTGGGACATACTGGACTGCAGTGTAGGCCGGCTGCAGCAGTGGGGTATGTCAACGAATGTGGACTCCTGGGGGCCTGTGTCACGGAGGACAGCGTTGGTCTGAGGAGGCTGCCAAGCTCACGGGCATGGGTCTTGGAGCTAGCACCGGCACGTGGTGGGCCCCCTTTGACACACGACGGTGTTGGCAGGTGAGCAGTGCGGCCTTGGAGTGCTGGGGCAGGCAAGCCGGGTCTGGGTATCAGCGGCCTGGGGTGCAACAGGCGCACAGGCTCGCAGGCCCCGCTGCTCACGGCGTCGGCCTCGTGGCGGGCTGAGAGGCGCAGCCCTGGCAGTGACGTTGGCCATTCCGGGACTGCACCACGCTCAGCGCAACAGTGTTTTCTTCCACACCCCTGCGCAGGCCTGGCGTAAGCCGGGCCAACCCACTACGCTCACGCACACAGGGGTGGACGCAGCGAGCGACATTTCCAAAATCTAACCCACAGCCTGGGGTGACATGGTTGCATCCATTGTTCACTACTCCCCAGACACCAGCAGTTAATGTCTGCATGGACATATCTGTGGTTTGCATACCCAGGTCTGTCCAGCACATTCACGCCACACTTGTTGTTGTGTACATTCCCATTCATGGGTCACTTGCATCCTTCGCACATGCCTGCTTTCTGCCTCTCCACACATTCAGCTGTTGTGTGGCTGTGTTGCCATGATATAGCTGGCTTGTGTACATGGGAAGCCCAGTATCCCAATGGAGTTGTGTTGTCGTGTCTGGTAGGTGGGCATGTTGACTGACATGTTGTATGTGGTTTGGTCATGTGTGCATTCCCACAGTTGTGCATTGTGTGATGGTGGGTTTGAGGTGTGTGGTGTGTTGATTTGGTACTTACCAACGAGCAGTTCAGTTCCATAGATCCCATCCTGGAAGCGCTGGTTGATGATGGACTGTTGGAAGATGTAGGAATCTTGCACACTGCCTGGGTAGTTTGCAACGACATTGGTGAACATTCCCCAGTGGTCCACTAGTGCCTGCACATTGATGGAATGCGTGTGCTTTCTGTTGCGGTGGATGTGTGCAGTGTCCGCAGGGGGCACAAGTGGGACATGTGTGCAGTCAATGGCCCCCAACACGTGTGGGAAGCTAGCAATGGTGTAGAAGCCTTGCTTGGTCTCCAGCTGTTCCTGCGCAGTGTGGGGGAAGTGAAGGTACTGGGGTATGAAGCTGATGATGGCATCCAGGACAGGTGTGAGGAACTTTGATAGGGCTGGCTGTGAGACTCCTCCGACTCTGGCCGTTGTTGGTTGGAAGGTACCAGAGGCCAACGTGTGCAGCACAGCCAGCAGCTTTGTCTGCGGAGGGATGTTGGTTGTCCGCTGTGTTGGGACCATCAGCCTGGGGCCAATGTGGGTCATGATGCAGAGGATGGTTGTCCTTTTGAGCCTGTAGTGGGCAATGACTTCCTCGGGCGTTAGGTCTGTGAGACTAGTGCGTTTTCAGTAGGTGCGCTGTCTTACTCTGTGCTGCCTCTGTGGTGGTCTGGGGGGGTGCCGGTCCCGGTCCTGGGGGTGGTGGCGGTCCTGGGGTGGTGGCGGTGGGTGTTGTGGCTCCTGTCTGCATGAGGAGTAGCTCCATGGCGTCGGTTGTTCTTCGGGTGTGGCTGTGTGCGGGGCTCCGTTGCCTACTGCAGGTAGTCGTCCTGCTAATCACCAGCAAGAGGCAGGTGTTAAATAGCTGCTGCTACCGCGGCTTATCGCGTGGTTTTGGTTCGCATGGCAGATCTGGCAGTTCGTTGTGAAAGTGGTGTAGTGGTGTTTTTGTGTGTTTTTGCACGGGAACGCCTACTCTGCATCTCATTAAGGTTAGTTGGTGGTGTCACCCGTGGAGATAAATTTTGCGGCAGTTATCACGGGAATACTTGCAGTGTCTGCAGTTTGCACCCGCTTGTGAATGGGGCGTTAAATCTATCTCCACTTTTGATGCGTTAAGGTGGCGATAACTCGGCGATAAGTCCTTGTGAATATGCCCCTAAGAATTACAACTCCTCCAAGCCATGACAATGATATACAATAATATTGAACAAGGTAACAACACCACATCTGTGGGGGATTGGGAGTAGTTTAGTGTATACGGGTGGTCAAATGCCCCATAGAGGGTGAAAACAGCAGCTTTATGGTGTGATATGAAGTGTAAAAAGAGTGTTGCAGCACTGAGCAAGCATGCGGGAGGTTATGGCAACTTTTACCTTGCATAACTTGTCAGGAGGTGGAAGCCGTGCAAATAGTGAGTTGAGTTTACCTGGGGTCTGTATGCACCTGCCTGAGTAAGGGAGCATGTTACAGCAGCAGTTATTTGCTTCTAAGCAGGGGCTGCAGTAGTTAGGAGAAAGCGCATCAAATAGAGAATGTTTGGTGCAGTGGCTCAACTGCTGAGGAACAGTGTCATCTTTGGATTGAGCCTTATAACTCGCAATAAGTTCAGCCCACCTCAGCAAAATGGTGTATTTCCAAAGTCCCCTTACCTCTTCACGCTCGAATAGCATATTCGCAGTTTCAGCCCATAAAATGACCTAGCAACAAATCACAGCTGCTGAAGGAGGTATAGGTTCCTTCCAAAGCCTGTGAAAGAGTGCCTTGGAAGCAGAAAAGCTAAGTCCAGAAAGTGGGTCAATGCTTTCTGTTTTTTGGACCTTTGAACAAATCTAGAACACAAACATCTTAACTATGCAGGTTGCTATGCCCTGACAGCTGGCCTAATTGGGTCACTTCTGATGTCCAAAAAGGAGCTAACTTAGGGCATGTCCAGGACATATGCTGGATATCTATGCTCAATATCTGGAGTCGGGGGAAATGAGCATTGGTACCCCGAAAGAATTAATGTATCTTCCCAGGAGTAAAGTAAGCCATATGCAGAATATAGAACTGTGTGAGCTGAATCTTGCATTCCTAGATACCGCAGCTGGGTGAGCCAAAATACACTCCTTTTCAGTGTTGTTAAACTCTCTACCCAACTCTGCTTCCCGCCTTTCTCAAAGTATATCCAGGGGAAACAACGTGTGGGCAACAATCGCCTTAGTCCACCAGCTAATGAGGTTTCTGCTGGTGCTCATAGTATGGCTTGCCTACATTACCGCATGCTGAGGTGGTTTTTGAGCTGTAATGTGCCAGCGGTGCTGTAATGTATAAGTGAATGCATTATAGCTAAATAATTGGCCCTGGGTTATGGCTTATTGTTCCCTGAGCTCTTCAAATGTGAGTAAGTGTCCAACTTGTCAAAGGTGTCATCTGAGGTCTCCAGTCTTAGTGAATGCCATTATTTCACGTTGGCAAGAACCAGAGCGCATCCAGCATACATTAGGCTCAGGAGTGGGATTGCTGGTGCTTAAGGAAGAACCTACACTGTGGGCACAGACTCTGCAATAGCAGATGTAGATTGACCTTAATAGACAGGGGGAAGGAAGGGCAGATCACCTCACCGGACAAAAGACCTTGGCAGATGTCCATGGTACTTACAAGGTTGCGGTGTCTTCCAGGCAAGACCAAGCGACCCAGTGGCAAAGGCACCATAGCTAGGAAGCAAGATACTAATGTTCGAAATTGGGCACATACAGGGCAACCACCCCCGTGGAGTGCCCAAGCGTAGCTATCGCAGCCCTATGCGGACCGTTGCACCAGATCAGATCCCACAGAAGGGAACCAAGATTGTGGAACAATTTGGCAGGCAAATGGATTGGCAGATTAGTGATGTAATAAACAATGTCTACGGTCCTGGATGGTGAACAAGCAGCCATTTATATTTTTTTCCACAATATCCAAACAAAATTGGATGAGTGTCATGTGGGAGCATACAAAGTACATCGACAGATGACACCTTTCTGGCTATTGAAGGGGACAATTCTGCTCAATTACCCATTCAATGCCATCCAGAAGACCTCAGTGAAAAGTCTGCAAGGAGAGCTCAATGTATCACGGATGCCACTGAAGAACTGTCCAGTGAGGTGGAAAGGTCCCTAGTGCCACAAGTTGGAAAAGAAGAGGTCTAAAAAGGACTTCCTACATGACAGGAAGACAAAACAAAACCATGAATATTCTATGGTAAAATCATAAGGGGACATTGTCCCTGTTCTTCATTGCATAACAGATGTACTGGAAATTATGTGACCATCTACCACCTTTGGGACTCTGCTGAGTTTCATTCATCTTTTTTAAAGATGATGGCCAGAATGCTGAGCATTGTCAACATTCACCCCCAGTCACAGATCTGGGTTTAATCCATCGTTATATTGCTCCAGATTGGACCCAGCCATATGCAAATCTGTCTTGACCCTGCTCCCGGTGGGAACAGTATAGCCTGAATTGCCAGGACAGGTTCTCCCTGGACTGGAAAACAAGCATCCTGGGACCGGTTTCGTGGTATCACCCCTCATCGGCCAGGCTAGCTTGAAACCAGCGTCAAAGCGAGCGCAGGCATACATTTCTCACTTAGGGCGAAATTGCAATACAAAAAAAGATGATAGATGGAATGCTGAGCATTGTCAAAATTCACCCCCAGTCACAGATCTGGGTTTAATCCATGGTTATTTTGCTTGCCACGCCATTCCAGTTTGGACTCAGCCATATGTATATCAGCCTTTCCCGCTCCCCATGGGAACAGTCCAGCCAGAACTCCAAGGCCAGGTCCTCCCTCGGCCGGAACCCGAGCATTTTGTGATGTTGCTGAGTGTCATTCATCTTCATCATCGACCATATTGTGGCTGAAACTGAAAAGGGACAAGCAATTGAATTGTATGGACAGTGGTTACATGCAGGACAGTGTCATTTTTATGTTCCAGTGAATGAGTTATAGACCCTGTTTTCAGATTAAAGTTTATTATTTGTTACCTTGTAGCTATGTACAGGTTAATGTGTGGAATGATGGTACACAGCGTGTGTCTCAGTAACACATACAATCAACGGTCACTCTTTGTTCAAATTACAAATAAAGAATTTTTAAAGAGTGTCCAGTCTTCTTTATCTTTTGCTCTGTGAGCATGCAAGAGTGTTGGGGCATGAGTTTTCGGGTGTCTGGTCTTCTTATTCTTCTGCTCTGTGAGCATGCAAGAGTGTTGGGGCCTGTGAGATTGCATATTGCAATCAGGTTATTTCGGAGATTGCACAGTTAGGCTGTGCAATGGGCACCACTCAACAATCATGTCACAGACAATCTTCGGGTGGTCAAAACATTTTTTCCAGTGAGGTCTAGGCATTAGAAATAGGACCCGAGTATGCCAAAACACTATTCAATGCTGTGCATAGGTTTCTCCTGCCGTGGTTGATGGATTTGCAAAAGGTGCCATCAGGCATGTTCTCTAGGTGCAACCCTGGTTACCTAAAGTGAAGAATTATGACCAAATTACATATTTTTCAAATGACCTACATTCACTTGTGGGTTTTCTTTACTACTTTACAGCATAACTACTAATAGGTCTTCTGTTCACATCACTTTTAAAACACTGATTGATGATGCATATCCTGAATATGATGCAGCATTTTGTCATGAGCCCCAATGTACCCCGATTTAGGCCTTGGGAGATACATGACCTTTTACCTACATTTGTCCTACCTTGCTCTACATAACGATTCTGGTGCTGACCTTTACCTAGTTATGTGCCGAATAAATGTTGTCTAGTTTTCTTCGAAAACTATCCTAATTTATTATGCATGAGGATTCTTAGTATCACAGCAAGATTACCATCTTCTGTATAATAACTCTGTACAAGAGTCACTGCTATCGTCATCCTTGAATGACAGGCCCCCAGTACCATCCTAGGTAGACCCCTAAGGGCACCTTTTGGGTATATAGGCACCACATATTTACTGGGCAAAACAGATGAGAAGCTTCCATGCTGAGACGAGAGATGCTGAGGTCCCTGCACGCAGACACTCCAGCACGCAGTGGTCTGACATCCATCATGGGGTGTCTAACTCGAGACCAAGACGGGGTCCTTCATTCTCTCCCATCAGGTAATGGGGTTGGCTCTTTCCTAGGGGGATTCTTGGCTATACACCCATATACATGCTAGGTACATTTAGGTACATTTAGTTAGGGTTTGCATCTTAGGAGTACTCATGTTTACTGCCATGTATCTATATGCCTGCACATGTTCACTGTTTTAGCACCATGGTAGACTTCTACCTTTTATTTACTCTGTTGGTGCTTATAATCGTATACATCTGTTTCTGTCCAATGGTTGTTGCACCACATGTACTTTACACAAGAATGACGCTGATTCAATAAATGCTTATTGAAAACATGCCCACCTTTTTTTCTGTTATCTCTGAGAAGAAGTGAGCGCGAGTGACTGAGCAAAAAGTACTGTACTGTTTCGATGATCTCTGCAGGATCAAGGGTTGTCATGTTCGATAGTTGCCCGAAACTATTTGCTCATTGGTAAGGTTGTGGGGCTTATAGTGGCACTGTGAGCTAGCAGGTCTACAGACAAACATATCCTTTGGGGGTGTCTGAAATCAGTCTGGACACCAATCCCTTAGTTTATGTTATCTAATCGCGCAGATCCTATATAGATTTGTAGGAACTACACGACAATTTGTATTACCTTGTTCTTGGCAACAACATTTGAGACAGTATTCGGCATTACAGATTTTTTGTCCTTCTATTGAGTATGTGTTTGCAGTGTCTGAACATTTATGCCATCACAGGAGGAGGAATTGATGTGATATGCATGCAGCCAAGGGCCATATGTGTGTGGGATGTTGGCAAAAGCACAGAAGCAAGTCTTCACTTCTTATTGATTGGGGCCTGGAGTGGGAAACCTGTGATACTGTGATTTGATGGACAAGAGTGTCTTCAACATGTGTGTCAGGAATGAAGATATAAGGGATAAAGTACCCCCTGTCGTACATTATAAGGATTTTGCAAGTCACTGAGCATTCCATAACCATATAGAGGAACTAGGCCAAAGGCCACGTTTCTTTATATTGTTATGGAGCTCTTAGGTGACTTACAAAATCCTTATCATGTATGTCAGGGTGTATTTTATCCCATATAATACTTGGTCTCACCCTTCCCACAAACCATTTAAAACCTTAGTGCGTAGCTCTTTCATATGCAAAAGTGAGCATGTTTTCGAACAAGAAGAACAAAAATGAAATCTCTAGTGCAAAATTAAACACAACAAAAACCTATTTGATATTTTTTGCAAACATATACTAGAAACAGTTTAATACAAGTCATTTTTTTTTTTTAAAGCTGCACTAGCTCAGAATGTATAGAAAGATGCAGAAAGATTCTAGCTTTCCTCTACCTAATGTGTGTAAAAAACAAACATATTCTCTCTCCTGGTCACTGTAAGCCATTAATGAGCAGAAGAAAGAAATGCAACTTTATGTTTTCGTTGATTTAAACAGCAGCTCCATGTATGCTCTGTGACCTGATTTGCCTTTCACCTCAACTCCTGGCTCTGGCAGCAGGCATTATAAAGTCAGAACTCGACTGTAATAACATAACCTTATAATAGTTAAGGGGCATATTAACAACGGCCAGCGATAATTATCGCTGGCCGTGCTTAGCGATAATTATATTATCGCAGGCTATCTCTGGTATTTATCGCCTGGTAGCGCGTTATTAACAACGCGTTACTCCAGGGCGATAAAGATTCCAGAGATAGCGAGAGTTATCGCCTTTGCAGGGAACATCGCTGGTTTTCCAGCGATGTTCCCTCAAAACGGCGAGTAACCTTTGCTGATACGACCCTGTGGTCGTATCAGCAGAATCCATCTCTTATGTCTAACATAGGTAAGTCAGGATTATAGCAGACGTTAGATTTTGGCGAAAACGGCCGTTTTCGCCAAAATTTAACGTCTGCTATAATCCTGTGGGCTGCCTTGTAAATATCGCGATGTGCACATCGGCGATATTTGCAACGTAGCCCATCCGGGGTACGCCCAGTAACGCCCACTTTGCATCTCATTAGAGATGCAAAGATGGGCGTTGGGGGGGCGCTAGGTGGCGCACGAGCAGAATGGCCGCACTGTAGTGAGGCTCCTGCAGCTCGGGGAACTAATCCGTTAAAATATCCTGCCTAAATGGTCCTACTCGAAGATTAGTCGAAGCGCTGTCACACTCATCTGTTCGCACCTGCCTACAGTAAGTACGGCGCTGGAAGGTGACGCCTAACTGCCACAACAAAGCCGATTGCAAACTGCCTCCGTCGGCGACCTTCGCGCCTGGAGCGGCCGCTGGGCTGACCCCACTACACGAGCACCGCTGCGCCCACGAGGAGCCGAGGCCCCATCGCGAAAAAGCCGCAGCTCCACACCACAGAGCATTCGGGGTGAGTCTTGTCCGGCCCTCCTCAGAGCCCATTACTCCGCCGCACCTAGCGCAATCCGCCACTGAAGGAGCCGCACGAAATCCAGCGTGCCGCCACAGCTCCAGCCATCCCTGCCTCTCCCACCAGCGTTGCGCCGCCATTGTCAGCAGGGTAATACTCGCGGCAATCACGAGCGGATGCCAGGGTGACACTCCGACAACCAGCAGACGTCGGAGGGACATTCCGATCCCTAACAGACACCAGGGGGCCAATTCCACAACAAGCACAAGTCACGGTTTCACTCCAACAAGGAGCAGACGTCAAGGGTCCCTACCACTACCAGCAGGCGTTACGGGGTCAATTCCCACAAACAACAGACATCAGGGAGTTACTCCCACAACCAGCAGACGTAAGGGAGTCACTTCCATTACTAGCCAATGCCAGGGCGTTACTTCCTCTAGCAGCAGAAATCAGGGTGTCACTCCCACAACTGGCAGACACCAGGGTGTTGCACCTATCCCCCACAGACATCAGTGTGTCACTCACACAATGAGCAAGCGACAGGGTGTCATTCCCACAACCAGAAGGCGCATCTGGCACAACATAGCGCTGCACGCCGCACAAGTGGGGCAGGAAACCGCATTGAGGACCTTCTTCCCCACCTGCGAGTTGCGTAAAGCACGGGGATATCGCTGCATTGCATGCCCAGGAGCCGCGAAGGGAACGAAGACCAGACATCACAGGAACTTAGCGGACCTTACTGCCCCCTGAGACACCAAAGCCTTGATGCAGAGAGGCGCGACGCTGCCCAATCAGTGATCCAAGACCTACCAGGACTCGCACCAGCACCCGCAAAGGCGGGAAGTAGAGGCCGGTGGCGGCGGCGGCAACCACGGAGCAACTCAGCCGCGCCACGCCTTTAACAGCGCTGACCGCCATTTTTCAGCCGCTCAGTGGACTCCCAAGTGCACCCGCGCGGCGCACAGTTGCTAACTGGCCACGACACACAGAAACACTACAGCAAATATGGGAAAGGCTGACCCGAAACAGCCGCGGCTGGTGTTCGATGCCAGAAAGGGCACCCGCGCACAGCAGGAAGATGCCGGCGCAACAAACGACGTACCTATTGCGGGCCCAGCTAAAACACCTGATGCAGACATGAAACTAATACTCCTGGAAGTGCGCCAAGGCCTCACAACAATAGCCGAAAAAATGGATGCAATGTCCACTCGAATGGATGCCATTGTGCACAAACTTGAAGGCCACGAAGAACGCATCAAGGAAGCAGAGAAGCGTATCTCTGATACTGAGGACACCACTTCCCAGCTCCAGGCGCATGTGGAACATATGGACAAATTGTTAAAGGTAATCGCGGCGAAAAATGAAGATTTAGAAGCACGCAGTAGAAGGAATAACATACGGGTCCTGGGCATTCCCGAGAGCACCAATACTGGGAGGATGGAGGAGTATGTCGAGCGACTCCTGCGCGATACAATTGGTGCTGAATCTTTCTCGACTCAATTCATCATTGAACGAGCGCACAGGTCACTAGGAGCTAGACCCCCTCCGGGAAGCACACCCCGCCCAATCATCGCTCGGCTGCTGAATTACCGAGACAGAGACACTGCCCTCAAAGCAGCCCGGGAGCAGCGCCAGTTGACCTTCGAAGGTAATCAGGTCACTTTATACTCGGACTTCACTGCAACTGTGCAAGAAGAGCGACGCAAATTCATGCCGGCTAAAAAGAAACTCCGTGAGGCACAAATTGATTATGCGCTTCTCTACCCAGCGCGCCTGCGCGTCACTCATCAAGGGCAACAGACTTTTTTCACCAAGCCACATCAGGTTGACGATTTCCTAAAACGCCTCAAGCGTTGAAACAATCTCTCCACCGCACCGGACTCTCCTCCTAGATCCGGCACACCGACCACTGAGTAGCTACTGCCGAGGGTGCGACAGGTCTACATTCCGAAATGACGGAATCAGGGCGCGGATACAGTGGCGGCAGACGACGAGAACCAAATACTTTGGACACATGGCAGTAAGATCCTGCTGGGCGACCGGATCAATCGCATGGTGACGATCGCCAGATAAGGGACAATATAAAGGACCACAGGACACTAAGGTACCCGAGCACCCTTGCCCTCTCAGAGCTGAGCCATTCCAACGTTCGGTCTCTCTGAGGGCGAGGAGTATACGTGCATGACCCTAGGAGCACCCCCGAGGGCGCTCCCCTTTGTTTTGAGCTGCGGACCGAAACGCAGCCTGTTTTTGAAGTTCTGGGGGCTGGGGAGGGGGAGGGACACACCAACCTGGCATGATTGGGATGCTTCAGTGGGGGGTGGG
Source organism: Calotriton arnoldi (assembly GCA_963921515.1). Taxonomy (NCBI): domain Eukaryota; kingdom Metazoa; phylum Chordata; class Amphibia; order Caudata; family Salamandridae; genus Calotriton; species Calotriton arnoldi. Next base: position 646,957 of record CAWUFW010009387.1, read on the forward strand.
CACAGGGTTGTTTCCTAAGTTTATTTCAACGAACGGACCACATGTGATGAACAATTGCACTTACACTGTTTCTATCTCCTCTGCAGGCATAGAGTAGTTCCTATAATGCTTGTTATAACTTATCACCATGCATGGCTAACTTAGCGTCAACTCCGACTGTACAAATACTCACTTGGAATGTCCGGGGCCTGGGTGATCCCAGGAAACGCCGTCAAGTCCTGGCATATTTAGACAGACATCAAATACACATAGCAATGCTGCAGGAGACCCACATCAATCCCAAACATACCAACACATTCGCACATAGATGGGCAGAACATAGAATTTTCTCTTCGTACTCCTCGTACTCTAGAGGGACGGCCATACTTATAAAAAAAAACGTTCCGTTTGCCCTGGCCGGATCAACACATGATCGGAATGGCAGATATTGCATTGCATGGGGCAGACTGGGCAAAGACTCTGTCACCTTAGCCTGTTGCTACGGTCCCAATGTAGACTCCCGACTTTTTCAACACGCTCTGGGGTAAGATCGCAGAGATAGGATCCACCCACCTCATATGGGGAGGCGATTTTAATGTTGCCCCGGACCCTACCGTAGATAGATCCAACCCCGCCCCACATCACTACACTCACTCACAAAAAACTATGCACGGCATAACAACGTCTAATAGCCTAATAGACGCCTGGCGCCACCTCCATCCACATGGCACCGAAGGTACACACTACGCGACCCAATTTGCGACATGGGCCCGCATAGACTATTTCCTACTCACAAGAGGATGGGCCCCCTAATATCTTGTGTCACGCATTTGGCGAGAACATACTCGGACCACGCACCCGTAAGACTAGCCATTAAACTTCCAGGATACGACGCCCCACACAGGACTTGGCGGCTTCAGCCCCTAGCGCTGCTGGATGCAGTATTCCACGAAGAATTAGGCCAAGAAATACAAGAGTTCTTTCAGAGAAATAAAGGCTCGGTAGACAGCGTGGAAACTGTCTGGGAAGCCTTCAAGGTCACGATTAGGGGCTTCTGTATTTGTAAAAGCTCGGGCGTACTACAGGACATTCAGGGCTCGCTGAATAAGTTAGAGACTGAAATCAAGCAACTCGAGACACGACTGGCCGCCAGTATTGATAGGCAAGCCCAACGAGAGCTGCGCGACAAATTAACCGAGTATACCGATACTGCTAACAGGGAAGCAAAATTCAGAAGCAAGCACTGGGTCGCCAGACGATATGGAGAGGGGGAACGGGCTGGGAAGTCTTTGGCAGACACAATCCGCAAACCCCGCTTTTCCAATCATGTACTGGAGATCATAGGGCCTGGGGACACTACATATCGGGACACTGCTGACATACTTCGTATATTTTCCACGCACTATTCCACCTTGTATACATCACAGAGATACGACGCACTAGACCTAGATGCATATCTGGAGGACACAGCTTTGGGTTGGCTGGGTGACGCCCAACGGAAATTTCTCAGCGCTCCATTCAAGCTGGAGGAAATACGGGAAGCAATAATGCACACGAAATCAGGGAAGGCCCCTGGCTCGGATGGGCTTCCAATAGAATTGTATAAAACATATATAGATTACTTAGCCCCCATCCTCCAGGAGGTGTATGAAGACGCGCTGGACAATGGCACACTCCCCCGACTATGAGAGAGGCCCACATTACATCCCTACTGAAACCTGGGAAATCCGCTCTCTATTGCGACTCCTACAGGCCATTATCCCTTATCAATTGTGACACTAAAATCCTGGCCAAAGTCATAGCGACTCGACTGAATCTGCTCATGGACAAGCTGTCCCTCCCTGACCAGGCGGGCTTCATTCCCGGCAGAGCGACCACACATAATCTCCGCACGTTCTTCGCGATTCTCAATAACGTAGACCCCGACTTACCGCTTGCTGCGATATTCCTAGACGCTACTAAAGCGTTCGATTCTGTTGAATGGGATTATCTAATAAGGATCCTGCAGCGAATGGGCTTTCCTCCAGTGTTCATCTCCTGGATTAGGGTACTATACAACCTCCCAGTCGCTAAGGTCTGCGTCAATGGGTATCTGTCGCCGGCCTTTAACATCTCGAGAGGCACTCGGCAGGGGTGCCCACTTTCCCCCTTACTCTTGCCCTGGCGATAGAGCCTTTAGCAGCCAAACTGCGACAACATCATCAGGACAAAGCATTACGCTGCAACCTACGGCAAATTCTATTATCTCTGTATGCAGATGATATTACCTTATATGTCCGTGACCCGCAAACAAACCTTAACCCACTCCTCCGTGAATTCATTGTGTTTGGGAAATTATCAGGGATTCACATCAACTGGGGCAAGTCACAAGTTTTCCCCCTAACTGAAGCAGCCAAACCATTCCCCCTAGACTTCCCGCTAGAGTGGTGTCACTCTGACCTGCGCTACCTCGGGATCCGAATCACTAAAGACAGGGAAGAACTCATGCGCTTGAACTATGGTAGAGCTCTGAGCCACATCACAGACAATGTTACTCGATGGGTTTCTCTACCCCTCTCGATGGCAGGACGTGCATCTCTCATTAAAATGGTGGTTCTCCCGCAGTTGCTATACTTGTTTCTCAACATACCATATAATCCCGGACGACATTTCTTCACAGCCCTACGCACGGAAATGATCAGACTTGTGTGGGGGGGCAAACAGCCTCGCTTACAATGGAACATACTTACCAGGCCCTATGCGCAGGGCGGCTTTGATGTCCCGGATTTCGAGCTTTATTATACATGTGCCCAAGCGCACTACGCATATTATTGGTTTCACCCTCCCCGATACATGCCGCAAATCGCTGCGGAAACACTGGCTGGCCGACCCTATACCCCTAGAAGGCGCAATATGTAACCTTCTGTCACTACGAGACAAGTCACCAACTACAATTACTTGCACGGTCACCGCCTGGCATCGTATATTAAGTTTAGCACAGTGCCCTATGCTCTATTCTCCACTACTTCCCTGACATATCACCCCCGCATGCCACTCCTACAGGAAAAAGGGTTCCATAAGCTCCTAGAACGGACGAACATCACCACATGGGGCGACCTCTACCATAATGGACAGTTTCGGACACTACCTCATATATTTCGGGACAATCAGCCGTCCCCATTGGACGCCTTCCTCTATGTGCGGCTGCAGCAGGGCCTCCGATCTATCACACCAGAGTTTCCACATGAACCCCCTACACTAGCCCCCTACATAGGGTGCTACAAACTACCTCCCCAGGGCACATGGTCTCTATCCTCTATCACAACATACGCACGACACAAGAGATGTCACCGTGCCCCTCCAGAACATGCTGGGACTCGGAGATGGGTTACGGGCTCACAGATGACCAATGGACATACTGTTGCATGCAAACGGAACAAATCTCTGCAAGCAATAAATTGCGTATCACACATTACAAATTCCTACATCGCCTGTATTATACCCCAGTAAAAATGCACAAATATAAGTTAAAGGACAATGATCGGTGCGCACGATGTAACGCCCGCAGGCTGATTTTCTTCACCTAGCCTGGGAATGCCCCGAAGTGAATACATACTGGGAGCAAGTGTTTAGTGCCTTGAATCAGATGACAATGTTATCCCTGGAGTGTACTCCCCTGGTTGCCCTGCTCGGTTACACAAAACTTATCGCCAAACCATATCGCAAATACCTTGACATTGCCTTGCTACTGGCCAAACGCCGTGTCGCATGCCGATGGGGTAGAGGGCGAGCACCAAAATTCAAGGAATGGTTCACAGATTTATTATATTGCCAGGAGCAACTGACTCACTACGCGGAGGTACTCCCCAGGGCTTCACGTCCCAGGGATATATGGGACCCCTAAAAACTTACCTTCTTACGCATCCCTCACATATGGCTGCGACCGATTTATCCACACAGGCATCGCCAGTACGCACTCGCCCGACACCCCCCTGAACATACATTCTTCTCACATTATCGACCCTTGCTTTGTGCCCATCTCCAATCCCGTTCTGGCGCCGATATTTGCGCGTATACATTCGCTAAAGTGTTAATGCTGTTTGTCAGTGTACCGAGGCTAGTAATCACATTCAATGTACAGAGGTGAATAATGCATGTAACGCCGAATAGTGCACGTGAGCTTGTACTGTAATGATGTGCTGTAGAAAACACTGCCACAATAGTTCAGGAAGAGACGCTGATTCTGGCCACCGAGAGACATTTCAGCAAGGCATAGTTCTATTGTCATACGTTTATTGATCACATGTTTGTCCACATTTTTTGCAATTGTGATTGAATGACTTCACTGTGGTAAAAAAAAAAAAAATGAATAAAAAAATAAATAAAAAAAATAAATAAAAAAAAAGATGGGCGTTGGGGGAAAGGGCGATAGTGCAAGAATTCACGCGATAGCGTGACCTTGCTGATTAGGCGATAAGATTATCGCCGCTTTTCGTCCGAAAACGGACGCTAAAGCGGCGATAATTGTTTATCGCCTCGTTGTTAATATGCCCCTAAGTTCTTTACAATCGGCAACTTGATGCGTCACAAGTTGCCGAATATCAATAAATTAGTAACTGCCAATTTTACAGAGATTACAGAATCCTGTGTATTTTAATGCACGTTGTGACACCATGCCTGCTTCCACACATGTGCTGGGGAAGGAGTATAATTTCAGTAGATGCACTCTGTAAGCAATTAAATTTGAACTAGTATTGCATGCCACATATCTGTAGTTGGCTCAAGGGAGGGTGTAATTTGTTCAAGCAACCTCATTATAATACTCCTGTTTCGATTTTCTTTGATGTCCTCCGGTTTCCCAGTGTCATTAACACTGTAGATTTTTAACGTGCACAGCCTTGTCTTGCAGCTATTGCAGTCTCTGTCAGCATATTACAACCTAGATTGTGATTGGAGACGGCATTCAGATGTCTTTTATGTTGTTTTTAAACCTGTGCAGAATGTTGGATTCAACGTCTCAACAGCACCTGCGTTAATTCCCTGCAATTATTTGCCACAGTGAGGCTACACAGCACTTTGTATCATTTTAGTGGTTATGGGTTAGTGAACACTCACTCTGCAGGTATTATCATATTTTACACAACATGGTGCAATGCATTTTGGAGATTCACTGAAATAAAGTTTTGCTGCTCAAACACCTATGTATATGACTGGTAATTGTCCTAGCCCATTTAACTCAGCTGGTTTCTCAGGGGAAGCAATATTCAGAGGAGTTTGTCCTTAAGAATGTGAGAGCAATCTGAAAAGGAAAAAAACATTTGGGGATATTCACAAGAACGTGTGCTAAACATCTCCAAAAAATGTTAACGCAACTTTACACATCGCAGCCTATCGCGGGAAAACAACCCAGTGTCAACGTGGAATTCACAACACAGCGGTACCATGCGATAGTCTCCCGAAACCGCGGCCAATGTCCGCGATACAACCAGCTCGACGGAGATAAAAACACAAACCTCAACACCAAAAAACATGCGATGAGCCCATTCGCGAGGAGGAAAGCAGCGATAAGCAGCGCAAGGCCCGCGACACATATACGGCATACGGGAATAAGCACAACAAAAGCAGGAAAAAGAAAGACAAACCAAACAGAAAACAGCGAAGCACAATGGAGGCAGTCGGAGCTAGCACACAACCCCACAAGCACCATTGGCAACAAAACATTAGACATGGCAGGCCATCGTGGACAAGGTGAATGCAGCCGGAGAGCGGAGGAGGACAATGGAAGAAAACCAGAACAGCTGGAATGATGTGAAACGCACAAACAAGCACAAACACGCCAACAACCAGAAGGCAGCAATGCACACCGGAGGTGGGAGTCCAGTGCCACACCAGGAGCTGGATGACATGGAGGAAATGGTGTCCACCACATCAGTCTGGAGATGGTGGCAGGACTCGGGGACCGGAAACTGCTCAAAATCAACAGACACAACAGCAACAGGGAGAGGAACGACCAGGGACTGGGGGGACGGGGGAGATGGGCACAATGGCACACATGCACAAGTAAGCACAGCACAACTGCAGACAAACCATGCCCAAGAGGAACAACACCAACCAAGAGCACAAGTCACACAACTCGGCACTATCACACCACTGAACAAGCACAGAAGTGAAAACCACACTGCCTGAAAGGGAGAAGGGTGAGCCAAATCAGAGCCGAAGGGACATCTCACACACAATGCAGCACACACACATAGGAAGCAGAGCACCGCAACATCCAACACAATGTGGTACAAACACCAAAATCTGCACAACCGAACACAGGACACAAGTGCACCCGCCTGTGGCCGGGAAATGGCCATACGCATCTGGCAAAGCACGAAACAGGGACATGATAATGCACAAGTACCAACCCACAGCCCTGATGGGGCAGCAATGCATGTAAGGCAGGGACCCAGATAGGCCGTGACACACACATTGGCATACAAATAAACACTCAACACAGTTGGAGACAAGTGAACGTGCAGAAACTTTATCAACAATTGCGTGTCAGTACGGCCAAGGGAAGTGCCACGACATGCAGACCAATGCAGCAGCATGTCTGAATGAGGAACGTTGGAAAGCACCCATGTCCACCCCGGGGGAGTCCATCACCAACACAAGTCATTGCCAACCTGCGTATGTTGTCCGCACATGGATCAGGAGTCCAGGCCAATGCAGCCATGTCCACTGTCTCCTAGGGACATGTGACCAGATCACCAACATGCAACCAGGCGTCGGGACACGTGCAATGGGTCACATGCAGTCCTGGCTGCAGTTACCTTGTCACTTGTCCATGAACGCCAGTGCAGCAGCGTAGGCCAACATTTCCAATGCGAGATCGTTGTCCACATCTGACATGTCGGTGACGTAACCCATCAGCTGTCCCAGACAGATGTGCTCACTCCAACCCCTGGCCCCAATATGCACGAAAGCCCAATCAGGGAGCGGCTCAATGTGGTCACTGCACACGACGACTCCTGCAATCTCCCAGGTCCAGTCCCCAGCATGCATGCCAAACATTCAGGCATGCCATAAACGGGCATCAAGGTGACACGCCTGGTCGTGGTCTAACAGGGGGTGCAGACACATGTCGAAATCCAGGTCAGCTACCGTAACGTGGGAGAGGCAGACATCCATGGACCACCCGAATATGCACAAGCGACAGTGCAACACAGGCTGAATGCAGGTGACGTTGGCAATGCGGAAGCTCAGCCTGTAACTGATCTGCAGCACTGCCAATGGCAGTGCCCCCAGTACATGCTGCAGATGTGCACGGTACAGGTCCACGTGACTGGAGTAGAGCATGTGTCCGGGATGGTCTGCTATTGCGTCAGTGGCTCTGCTTGAAGCGGCACTGTGAGGACCTGCGCCAGTCCTGTGGATGAAACGCCACAGCTCAGAGCAATGAGCAGTGTCTCTGTGCAACGGGTGCAGGCCTGGGGTGTGGTGGGAGTACGAGTGAAGGCCATTTCACACACGCAAACTATGACCAAGGACTTCTGCATGTGGGATGTGTACATGTTGGCCTCATGTCTGGCAGTGCGTAGTGTGGGAGTCGCCTGGAAATGCTATCCTATCTGTCAGGGGTGCTGGGCACATGCAAGTCACATCTAGGAGCTGCAGATATGCTACCGCCAGATAGTGCAGACAAAGAACCATTCATCCCTACAGTAACTACACCATCTGCTTGCATTCAGGAGACGCACAGAGGCCTGCCGTGGGTGTGGTGGGCTGTCTGCGACCCTGGGAATCATGGATGATATGCCCAGCACGTGGCACATGTGCGGCCTCACTGTGTGTTACATTGCCTCACAGCTGCTCCACCCTCCCACGAGCCCCCTCACTTGTGTGCCCTGCGTGGTTGTATCACGTGCACCCCTACGGCACACCATTGAGATGCCTGTACGCGCATGTCCAGCGGCATGCCACCAACACCGTGACGCTGGCCTTTGAAGGTGTGCGGCCAAGTGAGTGTAGGCCAATGGTCCGGACAGGGCAGACACAAGTGTACAGTCCATGGCTGGCTGTGATCACCCTGCGAATGAGGCTAGGCAACCGACTCATGCAGCCGCAGGACCGATACACATTGCACTTGGCATGCATGTGCCAAGACCCCGAGTGGTCTTGCGCTCCTACATTTCCCCGTCCATGCGGGCCCGCCCTTCTGGTGCATGCTACATTGCAACATCGTCTACTGTGGCCCTGGTGGCAACAACACCCCAACACAGAGACACACTTACCACACATCCTGCCCAAGGCCAGGTCCGAGCCACGCCCTGCTCCCCCTGCTGATGCAGCACACCCCTGCGCTGAACTGACGTACGCCGGACCAGCACACGCCGCTTGTGCATGCAGGGGGGGTCGGGCGAAGCTACATGTCCAAGGTCACTGCCAACGCTGAGGTGACACGGTATCGTCCACTGAGGATAGCATACTGTGATGTTGCAGTGCTGTGCCCATCATGCTGACACAATGACCACACAGACACACTTGCTCAGATGGTGTGAATGGCTACGAGCACGTGCGCCTGGCCACATTTATTAGCAGGCACACATATCGAGTGACACCTGTGTTGGATGTGTGTGGGGTGTGTGCACACCAGCCGGCAAGGGCTGCCTAGTGCAGTCATAAATCGACAACAGTGTACATCGCAAAGGACACAACCATTCAACCGTAAAGGACCCATGACCTGAGCTGCACAGAGTTAGTGGCCCTGGATGCACAGCGTCCTGCATGGGCCTACCGCCACGGGCCGCTGACTTGCGGTGCACTGGGGCAGGGTCACGAGAGCAGAGCAGGTTCCCACAGATGACTAGGGGGGTTGTCGCAGAGTGTCTCGGTGGACAGTGGAAGGTGTACCCCCAGGGCATGATGCCGAGGGCAGAACCACGCTGAAACAGTCACCATGGTAGAGATGAGTGGAGAAAACACATGTCGGACACCAAATCCGTCCCAGCCAGATGATGATGCAGACAACCCCTAGGCCATGGACTCAGACGACACCATAGTTCAACCAGAGAGTGCCCATGAGTCACTGCGCACAGAGTTAGTGGCACCAGTGCTGATAGGGGATGCCGCCTGCGATGAGGCGTGTCCAATGGTGCGGACTCCTCCATATCTTACCCAGGACACAGTTCCACATGTGTGGCCTACTGGACCGCAGTGTAGGCCGGGGGCAGCAGTCAGCATGGGCCCACAAACACATGTTGTGTGCTTGTGATGCATTTGTTTGCTTCGCTGATAGCAGGGAGTTTAGTGATATCACCCCTGCAGTAGACATCTGGTCACTGCCATTCATGACTCAGGACACAGTTCCACATGTGGGACCCACTGGGCCGCTGTGTAGGCCTGTGCCCTCATCCACATGGCGCAGGCTTGCGTTGAACAGGGTTAGTGGCACCACGTGTCACCTGCTTGCGTTGAACAGGGTTAGTGGCACCACGTGTCGCCGGCTTGTGTTGAACAGGGTTAGTAGCACCAAGTGTCGCCGGCTTGCGTTGAACAGGGTTAGTGGCACCACATGTCGCCGGCTTGCGTTGAACAGGGTTAGTGGTACCACGTGTCGCCGGCCTGCGATATGGAATTATGCCTCACTGATCGAAGAGAGTCTGGTGCTGTGGCCGCTGCCACGGACTTGGGGTCACTGCCATTCATGACTCAGGACACAGTTCCACATGTGGGACCCACTGGGCCGAGGAGGACGCCGGTGGAGTATGTGAATGTTAAAGAAGTACTGTGGGCCTGCGCCGTGGAGGCCAGGGAGGGTCTGCGGAGTCTGCAAAGGTTGCAGGCCTGGGGCCTGGAGCTTGCACCGGCACGTGGTGGGCCCTCTTTGACACACCGGTGTCGGTAGGTGAGCGGAGCCTTGTTGGTGCGCTGGGGCAGGCATGATGGGTCGGGGGCCCAGCGGCCCGGGATGCAGCAGGCGCACAAGGACGCAGGCCCCGCCGCACTCGGCGCCGGACTCGTGGTGGGCTGAGAGGCGCCGTGTTGTCCATTCTGAATGAGGACCACGCCCAGTGCGACAGGCTTTTTGTTCACACCCCTACGCAGGCCTGGCGTACGCAGGGCCAACACACTCTGCCCGCGCATGCAGGGGGGGACGTAACGTGCGACATTTCCACGTTCTGTCCCATAGCCTGTGGGGACATGGTGGCGTCCACTGGCCACTACACTCCATGCTCCAGCAGTTGATCTCCACATGCCCATTTCTGTGATTTGCACGCTGTGGTCTGTCCGGCATCTCCACGCTACATCTGGCATTGGGTAGGTTCACATTCCTTAGTCACGTGCCGCTCTGGCACATGCCTGCTCCATGCCTCTCCTCACATCCTGCCATTGTGTGTCTGTGGTGCCATGCCGTGGCTGGGTTGTGGGCATGGCAAGCCCAAGTTCCTAATGGAGTCGTGTTGTCATGTCTGGTCGGTTGGCATGTTGTGGGGCATGTTGAATGTAGTTGTGCTGCGTGCCCATTGCCAGTGTCATGAGTTGCATGACTGTGGGCTGGAGGTGTGTGGTGTGTTCATTTGGTACTTACCAACGAGCACTGCATTGCCATGGGTGCCATCCTGGGTGCGCTGGGTGATGATGGACTGTCGGGAGATGTGAGAATCAGGCACTCTGCCTGGGGAGTTGGCCACGACATTGTTGAGGGGTCCAGGGCGGTCCACTATTGCCTGCACATTCATGGGATGCGTGTGCTTCCTGTTGTGGTGTTTGTGTGCAGTGTCGGCAGGGGGCATGAGGGGTACATGTGTGCAGTTGGCCCTGACACGTGAGGAAATCCAGCTATGGCGTAGGGGTCTTGCTTGGTCTCCAGCTGCTCCTGCGCAGTGTGGGTGAAGTGGAGGTGCTGGGGTACCAGGCTGATGTTGGCATCCAGGACAGGTGTGATGACATTGTATGTGGCTGGCTGTGTGACTCCTCCGACTCTGGCAGTTGTGGGTTGGATGGTACCAGAGGCCGACATGTGCTGCGCAGCCAGCAGCTTTGTCTGCGGAGGGATGTTGGTTGTCCGCTGGGTTGGTACCATCAGCAGGTGGGGGATGTGGGTCAGGATGCGGGGGTTGGTTGTCCTTTTGGGCCTGTGGTGGGCAATGTCCTCCTCTGGCGTTGGGTCTGGGTGGCAGGTGCGTTTCAGGTGGGTCCTCTGTCTTTGTGTACGCTGCCTCTGTGGTGTTCCCGGGGGGCGGGACGGGTCCTGGGGTGGTGGCGGGCCTGGGGGTGGTGGAGGTGGGTGTTGTGGCCCTCATGGGTATCGGAGCTGCATGATCATTGTCTCCATGGCATCTGTGGGTCTTCAGGTGTGGCTCTTGGCTGGGCTCCCTTTCATGCTGCGGGTAGTCGTCCTGCTTAGCACCAGCAAAAGGAAGGTGTTAAATCCCTGGTGCTACCGCGGCTTATCGCCTGTTTTTGGTTCGCATCGCGGATCTGGCCGTTCGTTGTGAAAGTGGTGTAGTGGTTTTTTCGTGTGTTTTTGCATGGGAACGCCTACTCTGCATCTCATTAGGGTTAGTTGGTGGTGTCCACCGTGGAGATAAATTTTGGGCCAGTTATCTCGGGAATACTGGCGATGTCTGCAGTTTGCACCCGCTTGTGAATGGGGTGTTAAATCTATCTCCACTTTTGATGAGTTAAGGTGGAGATACATCGGAGATAAGTCCTTGTGAATATACCTCATTTTGTGCAAGCACTTTTTAGAAAGTGCATTATTATTGGGTGGGTGAAAGTCCATCACCAGGTATAAACTCACTATATTTTTAAGTCCAGTTAAAGGTTTTAGTAATTTAAACCTGAGCTCAAACATTGGTAGCTATGCCACAGAGCACACAGGCATAACTTCAGAAAATGTGAAAGGCATTTAACAGTACACAAACAGCTAAATTGTAAAAAACACAACACAATAAAAATCCTACTCCAATGTATAATACTAGAGAACAATATAATGAACAAAATGCCACCAAAATGACAAAAATCTAACATAGGGAACCAGAGGTATGAATTTTTAACCTTTGAAATAAAATTAGCACCAAAAAGCACTACGCGCCAAAGTGAGAATTGCAAGGAGTTGTTGTGTGGCAAGTGCCCTGAAATTTACCGCTTTTGGAACAGGAGGTTGCACCATTTTCAACAAACAGATTCAATCAACATTAGATCCAAAAACAGAAATCAAAATGGGGAATAACCATTTATATGTCAGGTGCCTTACAAACTTACAGTAAATAGAAAGTACCTATCTCAGCTGAAGGAGGTACCCAATATTACAACGGATGGCTCCAGTAATCGTAATAATTGGTCTCTTGAGTCTGTCATCCAAAATTCCTCAATGATTTACAAAAATCGAACCTAGCGACTGGGTGCCAAATGATGCCTTTTCTAGATTTCTGTGTTTGGTTTTCTAGACCCCAGACTAAAGACTCCATCAATTCGCCAACCCAAGACAGAAAACCAGTTGGACTGCAACCACCTGAAAACCCACTGAGCAATATTTGGTTGAGATGTGTTTCAGATAATTATCAATCCCAATTAGATATTACAGGAAGAGCTAGCAGAATCCCCAAAACATTTTTCATTAAGGAAAAACACATTCAAGAACACCAGGAAATGGTGCATACATTTTGAAGATTCAGGGCCTTATTTACTAAGATTTAACACAGCACAACAAGGGAATTTGCTGCACTGCATGGCATGAAAAGGAGAGAGCAGAACTGTACCAAATTTACAAAGATATGATGTAGTTCTGCTTTCCTAGCACTGATGTGCTTTTGGCTGCCTAGCGACAATGTAGGCACCTTTGAACCATGATGCACAGGTGCCTTTTGCTGAGATCAGAAGAATAGTTTTTGTGCAGGAAGGCGAACCTTCCTGCACAAAATCTACTCTTACTGGCATATTCCTCTTTGTATCTGTGTTGCAGAATGCAGCACACATGCAAAAAGGAAGTAATTTGGAGAAATAAAGATATTTCCCCTCATTACGCTAGCCTCGGGTAGACGCACCATTTTGATTCAAACCCATATTTACTGACTTTAGTAAATATGGATTTACATCAAAATGCATGGGCGGATGCATAGAAACGCCCATGCACCATCCATGTAATGCCTCTCCGATGCAAGATATCTCAAGGCAGCGCTATACTTTTCGGATAAAATTTCACACAAAGCCACGCAAATCTTGATTTGCGTGTCTAGGTAAATCTTGAAATGGATTTGGCTGCACCACAAAAGTGGCACAACCCCAAAGCAAAATCTTAGTAAATGTGGGCCTTATTTTTAAAATCAAAACTCTACCCTAGTGCACAATATATGATTTTGATAAACTGGCAAGTGGGATGGTAGCAACTGCATTTTCTAAAAGTATTAACAACAAGAAAAATTCCAAAATATTTGCTTTATGATTTTATAACTATCCTATACTCATTTCTATACTTTTAAATACTAGATCTAATCTTATCATAAAGAAAAGCATATTTTGAGTTCCACGATGCTTAACACCTGCATACATGTTTGAACAATGAGGCTTATGTTCAATATAATGGCAGAGTCTGTTATTAATATCTTGCAAGTCCAGCAAGGTTGATAAGTTTAGTAGAGGCCCGCTCAAGTTTGCAAAGAGCCCAAACTTCAGGATTTGCACCTTTTGCTTCAGGAGGAGCTCTCACTGATGCCAGCCAAGGGTCTAGGAGTTGTGATACCCCTTGGGGATCAGGACTCACTCCAGCAGAGGCTAGGTCCAGGCAGGTGTAGTTGCAGCTGTTCAACTGAGCAGTTGCAGGGAGGTCTCTGGAAGCTTGTTGTGTCCCTGTAGCTCATGCAGGAGGTCAGTCAACTGGCCCTTGGAATCATTCTGAGTAGCCTGGGATCAAAACAAGCAGGTCCAATCTTCCATCTTCAGACAGCAAGGCAGTCCTTCAAGCAGCAAGCCAGTGCTTCTGCAGCAGGGCAGTCATTCTTCTGAATCTTCCACAGGCCCAGGAGTGTTCTGATGAGTGGTTCTGAAGGTCCTATTGTTAAACCTGGTGCCAGCCCTTGTGTTTTGGGAATCCCCTAACCTTCCCCCCAAAACTGGTTCGGGTCAGTTTTTCCCATTTTCCTGGTCCTGGCTCCAAACTGTCTTGGGTGAAAAAGGCAAGGGCAGGCCTGGTGTTAGGTTCCTATGTGTGTACTGTGGGCAAGGTCCTTTGAAAAGTAATCAGGGCAGGATACAACTCCAACCCATCCATCCTCCCAGAAAGGCCTTCTCCCAGCTAAACCCAGGCCCCATTGTTCACTGTCTGGGCGTGGTACACATTCTTGATGGAGGAACCATTAACAGGTCCAGGCAGGTGGAAACTCCTGGGAAAGCCTCAGAAACTCTGGGCACAAAATGTCAGCTTTCTAGAAGAATCATTTTCAAAATTATGACCTAAGATCCAACTTTACCATTAAAGCCAATTTAAAATTACAAATCATTTGAGTATAAGCATGATTTCTCTAATTGCTCCCAATCTGAAGTTAGCACGTATTAATTGAAATAAGGTAATCCAGTGTTTGCATAAGGGAAAGAAAGGCTTTACAATAGTGATAAACGACCATAAGAGTTTTTCACTGTCAGGACATGTTAAACTTAAAACACTCATCTCCTACTTTTAAATACATGCCCTATGAGCTTTTAGGGCCTACCTTAGGGATGGCTTATAAGTATTAAAAAGGAAAGCATAGGATTGGAAAAAGGTTAATTTTGTTAGGTCATATTGGCAGCTTAAACTGCACTACAGTCTGCAGTGGCAAGCCTGAGACATTTTAAAAGGCTGCTTCAGTGGGTAGCACAGTGAGTGCTGCAGGCCTACTGGTAGCATTTACCTTTCACACCCGGGGCACGTGTGGAACCATTTACTAGCAACTTACAAGAAAAAGAAATGTAACAATCAGGTGTAGGCCAATGTTACCATGTTTTAGGGAGAGATAACAAGCACTTTAACACTGGTCAGCAGGGAAAAAGTTCACAGAGTCTTAAAAGCCAGCAAAACGGGTTCCTGCAGAAAGGCACCGGTCCAATAGTTATTCTTGAAACTCTCAGAATAAACAATGAGCAGAGAATGGTCTGATGCCCTTTCACTTGGTTGTATTCTGCACAACGGTGTTCTTTTGAATAATCACAATAAACAAGAAATTTAGGGCCTGATTACGACTTTGGCGGTCTTGGGACAGCAGTTGTGTTGGATTCACTGCCTGCCAACTAGGTAGTCCAACAGCCGAATTTCGATGTTGGTGGTTCCACCAATGAAAGACTGATGCCCCCACACCAATTTCTCTTCCCGACTCAACGGCGGTCACAGGTAACAGTGGCTTATGGAGTGAGTCCAGCCCGTCGAGATTATGATGTGCTTTACCACCAAGCTGACTGTGGTGAGAAGACCTCCACACGTCAACTGGTGCCAGATTTGAGGAAAAAACTTACCATGTCTCCTGCTTCCACTCCTCTTTCCATCACAGAGCCCTTCGTCCAGGTCCACCCTTTGCTGCAGACACTTGTCCATAGGGGAAAACCACACCATCGTTGCCAGAATCACAGGTAAGTTCCTTGTCCGTTTGCCCAATGTTGCAATGGCTGTGGACCCATGCTGTAGGAGATTAGTTTCCCATAAATGTAATACATATGTGTGTATTTACAAACTTTTGTGAAAATACACATATGTATTTGCACTGTGGCAAAAAAAACTAGCACGAAGGTTTCCCTCCATCGGAAGACCACCGCCGCGAAACCGCCAGCACAACTGTAACATCATAAGCAACCTTCCAGAAACTTTTCAGAAATCAATAACAGTTCATGTAGAACAGAACAGTAAGCTTTTAGATTAAATAATCCGAATATATTCAAGCAACCATCATCATCATGTTAGAAAGAGAAGTAACATAAACTAAATATGGATACTATATTATTCACACATATTTATTTTTGATTGATTAGCAGATGTAACTCAAGCAGGAGACTACCTAGAAGAGAAAAAACATAATCATCATGACAGAGGCATACAAGACACACAGGTATTTCCACTTTTCCAGTAAGCATTTCTGCAGTTCCTCACCCGTTTTCATACTTATTTGTTGGTCAGTGTAGAAAAGCAATGAGGGAAAATTGCTTAAGATACAGAACCAACATGAAGATAGACTTCTTTAAGGACTTCAGCATAACCGATTAAAAGAGGGAATGGCAACACACTTCAGGCCTGATGTAATAAAGGTCTGGTCACAACACAGGGCCCGAATCACAGAACTAACTTAAGACAAAATCCTAAACTTACTGCCATTTTGGTATTCACAGAAGGCACTTACTCATTTTGGTATTCACAGAAGGCACTTACTCATTTTGGTATTCACAGAAGGCACTTACTCATCAATGAGTAAGTGCCTACAGTGAATACCAAAATGAGTAAGTTACTCAAAATGAGTAAGTTACTCATTTTGGTATTTACAGAAGGCACTTACTCATTAATGAGTAAGTGCCTACTGTGAATACCAAAATGAGTAAGTGCCTTCTGTGAATACCAAAATGAATAAGTGCCTTCTGTGAATACCAAAATGGCAGTAAGTTTAGGATTTTGTCTTAAGTTAGTTCTGTGAATCGGGCCCATAGTCGGTGTTTTTTGCAGGTTGACTTATTGCGACCTGGCTCTTATTTCTTCTCTACAGCGGTTGTACTACTTCATTGCATCACAAAATGGCCATTCAATAGGATTTACAGAATTCTTTCCTATTAATATTAATGAGACAGGATTCGGTTTGTGAATCCTAATTACCATACTGAAAATGCAGGGGTGGATGCTTGCGAGGGACAGCAGGCCTCCATCCCTACAGTTGCCTTTGCAGGATGCCTCCTTTTTTAAATCCAGCCTGTCCTCTAAAGGGACAGAGGCTACAGTCTAAAAATAAATTTGTAATTCGGTAAACAGCATTTGGGGGAGCAAGCAGTGATCACCTGGAACACTGTCTGCATACTCCTCCACCACGCCCCAATGTAGACAGTCCACGTTCACTATGTGAAAACTATTCTTGAGGGACTGATTTCACTTTGCAAATGAATATCACCCCTTGTTGGTGCTAACATGTGGTTAATCGTTTGTGGCAGCAATTACAGTCACAAGCCACTGATTGATACAATTTTGTAATCCTGAAATAGGAGGGGGACACCCGTCAAGCACCCTCATCATTCAAAATCTCACTGAGTCATTAAATCCACATTGCAAGTTGGATCAATTTTCTAACATGCATTGTAAATTGTAGTTTTGTACTCATAAACCCTATGATTTTTTTAGGCCTTGCAATGGTAAAACCACTTAGTACACCAGACCCTACAGTCACTCTGTGAGTGGTGATCTCAGCAAATTTCCTTGATTGCATTAGGGCTATTTCATGGTAATGTGAGAAGTTGGTTCACAGCTCTTTTAACAAATGAATAATATGTTTATCCTCAACCTTGCCAAAATAGAAGAAAGAGGGGGGGGGGGTTACTCAATCTCAAACCTCTCCATGACCTATAAGAAGGAATGATGACTAAGGAAATTAACAAACGGCATTGATTATCTGCAGAAATTTAAAAGTAGCCAGATTCTCTGGTTCATCTACCTCGAAATTAATATCTCTCATTGCTATATAGTGGCAGGAGTTCTCTGAACTGAAAAAAAGGATTGAAAATGAGATGTAAAGGTTTGGACCTAAGATGTAAATTATCTTGATTTAATTCAATCAAGTCCTGGTTTTACAAGCTGGACATGAAAGAAAGGCTTAGGACAATCCTGAATCTATCACCAAGGGAGAGCTGAAACAAGTGAAATTAAGGTATCAGCCGTATGTCGGTGAAGGGTGGCTCATGGAGTCAAGCTCAGGAAGATTTACAGCAAAATTCCTTGACTTCAAATGTACTCTGGGCTACGAACATTTTATGGACAAGATAGAGCCACCAGAAGCGAGATTGTTCTTCTTAAAATTCAGACAAGGAATTCTACCAGTTAACTCTTTTTCTTTGCAATAAATTATGTTCAGAGAATAAAAGTGTGAATATTTCCCAGCTTGTAAGTCACTTACTAAAATAGAGGCACATCTGATGTTTTTCTTCCCTGTGTAACCATCCTATTAGAACATCTTGAATATTACCTATCTGCCAGAAACTGGCCGTACGGCAGTTTGAAGTAGCACTGAGGATTCTAAGAACTGATAATAATGAATTGATTGTATTAGCTGTGGCTAGATATTTATATCATGCTTGGAGGAATAAAGAACCACTTAGGGGCATATTTTTGAGAACTTTGCATCATGCTTGCACCATGAACCGTGGTACATGCATGACGCAAACCTCTAAGTCATATTTATGAAGCCATGCAAACCCAGTTTGTGCGGCTTGGAATGGCTTCAAAAATATGGAGTAATGTAACGCAGCACAAATTGCTGCAATACATTACTCTGTGTAAGAGAGGCGTCCCATGGGTGCTGCAGTGGGTGTTCTCACGAAAAATCCCATGGTTTATGATGCATTCCCAGAGTTTTCAAACCTGGCAAACCTGATAATGCTCCACAAAGATATGCCTCCCCAGGTGAGGCGTAATGAAGGGTAATATCTTTATTTCTCCTTGTTTTTTTCTTCTTTCTATGTGTGATGCATTCTGCAGCCAGCAAAAAAAGAGGAAAACGCCTCTATGAATCCTGCCTGCAACACAGGCACCCTTGCACAACAGTGCACGGGAGCCTGCGTTGGCACTAGGTTGCCGAAACTGCGCCAACACAGGGGTAGGACAGAAATGTGCTGTATGCCTTAAATACGGCACATTCCTGCCCTTTACTGTGACGCAGGGCAGCATAGCAAGTTAACTTACTGCGCTGCCCTGTGCCGCTGTTCTCACAAATTTGCCCCTCTGAAACCAGAAATACTTTACCCAACTCTTAGATGTAGATTGATTGTTTTTCTAACACAAGCTACAACCACCATATCATATTATGATCATATAAAACTAGAAGAGGTGTTATTGTAGTAACTTTATTTTTATTATTAAACCACATTGATTGCTGTGAGTCCATCAAGTAACTCCAACCACCAGAAACAGTTAAATGTAGAAATCTCTACAGTAAACCACCTGCAACAATATGCTGAGGTGTCCAGTCCATGGCCTACTTCGATTTCTTTCACTTCTCCCAAGGTATTCCAACCCTGCAGCAGCAAGGAATTTATTATCACAGCTTTGCAGTCAGGAAAAAAATTACAACTTTTGTCTGGGTGTTCAAATCTTTTTTTTCTTATCACAAACATTCTGAATCCAAGGGGCATATTTTTGAGAACATGACGCAGCGCGGCACCACAAGCCATCCTGCTGAGCCAAGCTACGTCATGAGGGAAATGCAGGGATGCACCGTATTTACTTCAATACCACACATCCCTGTGCTTTCGTCTGTGCTGGCGCACAACTGGCTGCCTAGCGTCAATGCAGGAACCCTTGCACCATGGTGCAAGGGTGCCTACATTGCAGGGATAATTGTTTATGTGGAATGGACACCTTCCTGCACTTAAACAATCATTGATGGGGTTTCCCACCTTGAATGTGTGCTGCAGAATGCACAACACATAGAAAGAGTAAAAACAAGGAGAAATAAAGGTATTTATCCTCGTTACACCACTTTTACGCTTCCCCTGGAGAGGTGTAGGAGTCTGACGCATTCCCAGCTTTACAAAACCTTGTAAATCAGGGACTGAGTTGGATTTCATGGGTGTTATAAGGGAACACCCACAACAACACCCATGGAACGCCCCTTTCATGCTGAGTAATGCATGAAAGGGGTCCATAGTTAAAAAGGCCATGAAAAGCCATGAAGGGTGGCTTTACGTGGCCTTATAAATATGGGGAAACGCACTGCGCCTCCGGAGCATCATTAAAGTAATGCTCTGGCAGCGTTAATGTGCCACAGGTGTGTTGTAAATATGCCCCAAGTTAGTGACTGCAAAATAGTATGTTCATGTGCTCTGGTTCCGTTTTAGGAATTGATAAAGTTCTCCAAACTCCTAAAATGTTATTTTGACTAGATTCCAATTCGGTATTTGGAAGGGGAGTGTTGTGAGAATCTTTTCAAAATCCTGAATCAGTATCCAATGTATAAATGGTTTGGGACCGTCATTCCAGTCCCAAACCATTAAAATATTACCAATTCTTTTCAAATAGGAAAGGGTCCTTTTGGAACTTATTCACCTATGTTATTTTTTTTAAGGATTCAGGTGGAGTAGAGAGGTGACCAGGGGACTACTGACAAATGAGAGAATCTTTAAAAAAAAAAACATTTTATTTGAATAGAGCCTCATTTTTTAAGGGAAACGGTCTGCTTTAGAAAAACATCTCTATATAAAATCAATCACAGAGATGGCGGTTTGCTGAACCTTGCAGGTCACCATCCCTGTGATTTTGTCCAATCTAAGTGCATCACAATTTGCGACCTACGTCATGTGCATTAATGAAGTAGGTCAGACTGCAGCCCGCTTCAATTTGAAAATTCACAAACTGACATATAAGTAGAGAGGTCAGTTCATAAAATTCAATACTGATCGCAAAAAAATTACCACAAATTATGACTGCTTTTTCGCAAACAGTAGAATCGTTCATCTGACCCTTTGTTAGCAGGAAGGTCCTACTGACCACCGATGCACCACAATAGCAAACTCTGATGCTGCCTTACAGCTATTCTTTCTCAACTTTGCTGTGTTCCACTATGAGACCAGCACCCCTAACTGTGTACACTCCTTACATGCCTATTATTGAGTATGTGAATATGTGTAAATCTCCTTACATCACAAGTACTGAATATGTAATTATGCATACATCTTCTTACACTACCAGTACTGAATAAGTTAATATGCGTAAATCTCCTTACACCACCAGTATTGAATATGTGAATTTCTGTAAAAAGCACAAATATTGATAAACCGCAAACACACACTCAAAAAATGTACAGAAAATCTGTAATGCCAAGTACTGCTTTTCCAATGTTGTTGCCAAGAACCAAAGCAGTACTTATGATGCAAAATGTTCAGGTCCTCCATTATCAATCAATGCTTTAAAGTCATTTGAACGGACAAAGCACACTAGTAGTTATGAAGTACACAAGTGGTCAAGAAAGCCCAAACGTTGATGGCAGATATTTGCAAAAGACCTGTCTGGAGATAAACTTCTTCATCACTCTAAGATTGTCTTTGATATTGTTAGAAATTGGGTTCTCTAGTTGGCAATGGTTTGCACCTTGTCCAAGTAGGGACTCTTCCTTCTAGTCAGGATAAGGGAGTTACACTCCTAAAATAACCCCTGCTCACCCCCTTGGTAGCTTGGCACGAGCAGTCAGGGTTATCTTAGAGGCAGTGTGTAAAGCATTTGCACATAAGCAACAGAAATACAGTGTAAGCACTACAAAAGGACATCAAACCAGTTTGGAAAAATATCCAATATTTTTATATACTTAAGACAAGACCAAAAATGATAAAAATCCACAATACAGGACTTAGAAATCGTCAGTTACCAAAATAACCTTGAAATAAAGTTCCTTGAAGTTGATAGCTCCATCCGGGGCTATCACGGCATCGTGAACAAACAAATCCAAACAGTTCTGGCTGACCGTGGCGTCGCGGGCCAGCTACGGTGTCGGGGAGACCCGCAAAACAGTACCTTTAGAAATGCAGGGTGTCGGCGACCTCTCGTTGAGCTTCCAAAAGCACTGCATCTGCAGGCGTTGGTTCCGGAGGTCAGTGCAGGAGTCGCCGGGCAATCGAAGTCACACGCGTTGTAGATCAAACTCCTCGCGGTTGAAGTCAGGAGAGCTGGCGTCGGCGGGCGTCTGGTGCTGCAGTGCAAAGTGCAGTGGTGTGGCGTGTGATGCCCTCAGGTCGTGGTGTGAGCAGCGGCTCGATGGCGGCGTCAGATGACGTCATCGGTGAGACCAGGGTCGTGGTGCAAAGTGATGCAGTGCTCATCGCGGTGCTGGCAGGTCATGGTGCAAGCAGCGGCGTTGTCGTTGCTGAAGCGCTGTCATCGGCTGACGAACTGGAGTCAATGGCGCCTGCGTCGGTAGGCCAAGGCCGCGTGCGGGATGAGGGCGGTGCGTCGTGTAACTTTATGAGAGGTGCCCTTGAACCATGGTGCAAGCAGCGGCATCGATGTTGGTGTGAAGCGGCGGCGTCAGGGATACCAAGGTGGCGTTGTGAAGCGAGGCGGTGCCGAGTGCGGTGCCCACAGGTCGCGATGCGAGCAGCGGCTTGGTGGTGGCATCAGATGGCGTCATCGTGAGACCAGAATCGCGGTGCAGCGTTGCGGCGGTGCCCTCTGCGGTGCCTTCAGGACACGGAGTCGGCAGCGGTGTCGTATCCGGCGTCGGGTTGCTTTTTCTTCTGTTGCAGCACAAAACACACAGTCCCCAGTGCAGAGGGCAGAAGAACTTGAAGTCTTTGCTGTTCCTGAGACTTCTTGAACAGGAGGCAAGCTCTACCTCAAGCCCTTGGAAATACTCAAAGAAAGAAGTTGTAGAAAGTTCAATCCAGTCCTTTCACTGCCCAAGACAGAAGCAGCCACTGCAGGCCAACACAGCAAAGCACTCAGCAAAGTGGCAGTTCCTCCTCACATCTTCTCCAGCTCTTCTTCTTGGCAGTCTTCTTGGTCCAAAAGAGTTCTAAAGTTTAGGGGTTTGGGACCCACTTTTTATAGCCCAAAATCCTTTGTCCTCTTAGGCAGAGAGTGTCTGTGCCCAGCCAGTACCAGTTCTGTCCTCTCTGGTGCAGCTTCCTGGCAGGAGGTGGAGACAGCAATGTCAGAGGCAGACAGGGCCTATTCAGGTGCAAGAGAAATCTCCTCCCATCACTCTCAATGCAGACCAGGCCTATTCAGGTGCTAGTGAAAACTCCTCCCACTACTCTGAATGCAGCCCAGGTCTATTCAGCCCAGCCCTGACTCATTCAGGACAGGCAGGACACACATCAACCCCACCGTCTGAGAGAATGCACCTCCCCAACCCCTGTCACTCCAAAGCCATACATTCAATACACATCCTAGTAGAGGCACACAGGAGGGCTAAGCAAGAAAGTACCTACTTTCTAAAAGTGGTATTTTCAAACACAGAATGTAAAAATCACCTTTACTAAAAGATGCATCTTTTGATTCTGAGTTCAGGCATACTAAACTTTATTTTTCTATCTGGTCCCAATGGGAAGTTATATTTATAAGATGTTATAAATTAACTCCCATGCTTTCCTATGGGCCAGATAGCCTTTCAATAGTGAAAAATGAAATTTTCAGTATTTCACTATCAGGATATCCCACACACATCAGGGCATGTCCTACCTTTCACATACACTTCACCCTGCCCACAGGGGTACCTTGGGCCTACCTTAGGGGTGACTCACATGTATGAAAAGAGAAGGGTAGGGCCTGGCAAGTGGGTGCACTTGCCAAGTCGACATGGCAGTTACAAACTGCGCACAGACTCTGCAGTGACAGGTCTGAGTTACCTTTTCAGGGCCACTCATGTGGGTGGCACAATCAGTACTGTAGGCCCACTAGTAGCATTTGATTTACAGGCCCGGGCACACTCAGTGCACTTTACTAGGGATTGACAAGTAAATCAAATATACCAATCATGGAAACACCAATCCATAACACAATTTACCCAGAGAGCATATGCACTTTAGCACTGATCAGCAGTGATAAAGTGCCCAGAGTCCTAAAACCAACAACAGCAGGTCAGGAAAAAAATAGGAGGAAGAAGCAAAATGCTTGGGGATAACCCTGCAAAAAGGTCCATCTCCAACAGATATGATTGTTGTGGCAACAAGATTCTAATTCCCTATAAGAATGCATTCTCTGAACTGAAAGGATTGGACATGAGATGTAAATTAGCTTGGTTTCATATGTAAAGTCATGGCTTTCCAAGCTGGACATGAGAGAGGCATTGGACAGTCCTGAATCTGTCAGCAAGGGAACACTGGAACAACTAAAATTAGGGTATCGGCTGTATGTCAGTGAAAGGTGGCTTATGAAGTCAAGCTTAGGAAGCTTGACAGTAAAATTTCTTGACTTTAAATGTACGCTGAACTTTGAACATGTTTTTGACAAGCTAGAGCCGCCAGAAAAACTACCATTTTTAAATACATTTTTGTGTTTTGTATGTATGATACAGACTGGCACCATGACACTCTTTGGAATAGCTGCGCACTCTACTAATCCTGACTCATCATCATCATTATTGATGCTTCTGTGTAACATTTAGTGAGTTAACAATTTAGAATTCCAACTGAGCATTAAAACACTATTCAATGTTTATTATTTGATTTACTTAATCATAAACTAGTCTTACTAGTATATCCTATCTCAGGGTAGATTAGGGCCTCAACACTGGTCCTGAAAAATTGCCATTGACTCGTTCGAGCACATGAGACAAGAAACATGTTGCCCTTCTCACTGCACCTAGGGTTCATTATTCTCCTTATTGGTTCGCAGTTTTTTTTAACCCTGGCAAGAGTATTAAAGATTCAACATTAGGTAGCACATAGCCAAATTTAATCACTATCCCAATTTACCACACCCTCTCCAGAACTTAGTAAAAGGCAACATTCACCTGGCTGGTCAACACCGGATTAAGTGAATAAAAGATCTCCGGCGAAGAGCCCCCTAGAGGAGTCCACTGTGCATTGCAGCATCACCTGTCGAGGAGTACAGCCCACTGATGACGAATGCCACTTCGATTGGTGAGGGTCAGTGCATCCTATGAAGGATACCCCTTTCTGTCTGACCTTCACATTTCCATTGAACCAGGAAAGTGTTGATGGGTCAACTGTATAGCACACGTTGATTGTAGAGGATTAACTAATGCAGGGAGGGCGTGTGCTGGACTGCTCAATCTCATTTCCAGCCCCTCATGTGTTTACAGATTCTTTGTTACACACATTGTAACAACACCATAACTCAATTTAATAAAGTTTTGTTAAATTCCTGTACAAATTGTAGCAAACTGTAGTTTGAAAGTTGACCATTCTATATAATAGGACTGTTATTTATTTTCCCTTCAAGGGGTTGAGTACAGAGAGCCCTCTTTGCAAGACTGCTATTTGTCCCCATTATAGACTATTTAATATAATTGTATGAATTCTTACCTATTCCTCCTACATAGTTTATGGCAGGCTTTCATCTGATTATGTGTCAGCCGATTTTAGTATGGATTTAATCCATCAACTTTTCTTTAATCTACCATCTAAACCTAGAGAGGGAAACAGTGATGGTCTTCTTAGACGCCACTAAGGTTTTTGAATCTTTAGAGTGGTGAAATCTCCTTGCAATATTAGCCCGTATGGTATGCTTACAAACGTCATAAACTTAGTATGGCTTCTAAACCCTAACCCCATTACAAGTATCCAATTAAATATACTGCTATCTGACACTTTCCTTATTGAGAAGGGCATTCGCCAGGGATGGCCGCTATTCCCAATCCTTTGGCATCTGAACTCCTGGCGTGTGTGATACAACAACTACACTTGTCTGGTACTGCAGTTAATGGAAATAAGTCCATCATCCCCCCACTAACATGGGCCACAAAGATCTAAGAGCTAGACTTTCCTCTTTCCTGGAGCTCAACATCCATTAAATATTTGGAAGTGTTGATTAGCTGAGATAGAACCACAGTAATTACTGTAAATGATGGCGTGGCTATATCATAAATTGAGGGGGCAGATCCACCATTTCAATCAGCTCCTACTATAATTGGCAGGTAGAATCACTCTAATGGAAATTATTCTCTTACCTAAACTCCTATACCTCTTTTACAACATTCCCATATCACTAAAGCAGCAGTTCTTCAAAACACTAAAGTCACAAATGATCTCTCTAGATTGTGTGTGTTACACCCCCTTGTTTGCTGAGCGATGCTGATATTGTCATACAGTCAAGGAGGGCTAGTGGTGCCTGATTTTGAATTCTGTTTCCAAGCACTCTTTGAGCACTACTGTCTATTGCCACCCCTTATATCACGTACCTGGCAATAGAACAGGATACAGCGCATCCCACCCCACTAGGTGCTGTGATCATGCAAGTTGCATGCCACAACTACTCCGAGATAGATTCAGTGCAAACATGCAGCTGGCCAGGGGTGGGCTTTGCAGGTGTCTGCAGTGTTTGTTACTCTACTCACGAGAACAACCCCTAAATCACTTACCACTAACATTACTCACCAGTGACAAAGCAACACTCCAGAGACTTAGGAAATGAGGGATTCACTTGACCAGGGATCTTTTTCAAACCAATCAAATCTTAGATTACTCAACCATTACAGAACGAGCTGCCTTTTCTGCCCTTGACATATTTCCATACTTTGGCCTCCGGAGCGCTCCGTAGGGAATGCTATGTGATATTTCCCCAAGAGCAGACTACGTCCAAGACCCTCATGAGTATTTTAAACTCTCAATCGAGCAAACACCTGGTGTCCAAACTGTATGCATCAAAACAGGCTGAACACCCCATTTACAAATGCCAGTGCTAAGGCACAATGGGAGACAGATTAGGGCATTGTCCTAAAATGGCTTACTAAAGCTAATCCCCGTAAACACTTGCACAGTGTAGTGTCCTCCCCAGCCCAGGTACATCCAAATTATCATGCCACACACGGAGCTTGGTATTACACATCTTTATTCCTCAGTGTGTAACTGCTAATTGAACATTCTGCATCATGAATTCTATCACCCACACCCTCGCACATTCGTCACTGTTCTACGAAGTCCGTTAGAAACCAAAAGGGTCCCACCATCTCTAACTCACAAGACACTACATCTCCCCCTTTGTTAAATAAAAAGTGCAAATAATACATATATACATCACACTTTTCAATAAGTTGTTTTGGTGCTCAAATCAATCACGCAGATCTGGTCTTCTGAGGCTGCAGAGCTACCGGTGAAGTGTCCATGACTGGCACCCGTGACAGAGACATTGGTAGAGTTATTCTCAGGTGGATAAGTCTGACTTCTAACACCTGGAGTTGTGAATGACAAGGCAGGTGCTTGAAATGTGAAGAATATCGTGTAATGGACTTACCAGGATGGTGAGCAGTCACCATGTGTCCTTTACTAGCCACAACCCTCAGTGGGGCAGCATCAAAAGGAGCATCAGACTTGCATTTCCGTTTCTGCCTGACAATAACTTTGTCTCTTCTTTTGAACACGGTGCTCCGAGCACTACGACGTCTGTCCGCATGCGTCTTCATTTTGCGTTTGTGAGCGAAATCAGTGGTGTGAAGTTTATCAATGTCCACAGATCTCTCAGTGGTCCACTGTGGCATAGTTACATCGTGTGGGGCAGAAGTGGATGACAAGGCTAGTACTTTATTTGGATCCGGGGGCAATGCCCCCCATCATAAATGATATGACCAAAGAACTTGAGTTTGATTTTATGAAACTCACACTTTGCTGCATTTAAAGTGAGACCTGCATCAGCTTTATCGTGTTACTTTTGAGTGCCCCAAAACTAGTATGTCATCACTGTAATTGAACATTGCAACAAAATATCCCCTTGGTAACCCATTGAATATAGTGCATACAATCAGCGATTATAGACCAAAAGAACATGTAAATGCAAACAATCTTTTATGCATAATCACAATGGATATGATAAATCTAATTAAATAGATAATATTCCATACTACGTAAATTAACAACAAAAATAGATTTATTTTAATATTCTCTCACAACACATATAGCAGATAATCAAAATAAGGAAGACATGTCCTGTGGAAACATAACAATTAATCAAACAGGTACTTAATTAAATACACACATCAAAAAACGCACAAAAAAGGATAAACAGAACAGATTCTAGTACAAAAACTAGTACAACACATATAAAAATCAATTAATATATACAGATTAGAACAGAACTTGTGGCTTAATAAGTTATTTGTTGATAGTCATAATCATTAATTGTCCCTCCAACAAGCAATGCACCGGGTCTGGCATGCATTCTTAATGTATGCCTGTAATACACAAAGAAGACCAGAAGGTGGCATCCTTAGACCATGCATTAAATTGTAGGCACCACTTTATTTCTTGAGAAAGTCGTAATGCTACGGGAACGAAACAGTGAGAAAAGATTTTAACCATCGTAATATGCCAGTGTTCTGTATAGATGAAGGATGGGATTAGCAGTGGGTTCACAAACAACTAACGATGTCTGTAGACAGGCACTAAAAAGACGTGGTTTCGATGATCGCAATTGAAGATGTTGACTATCGCAAACAGAAAACTGTAATGTTCTGACTTCTACCTTGTAGTTCAATTAACTCAGACCCACCGGAATATGAGGAAACGCGGAACTCACAGGACAAAGCGTTTGTCTGACTCAAATAGCCCTTGTCAGTTTGTTGAGTGAGTAGTGAAAACAACAGTGAAGTGCACGGAAGCATTTAGACAATGTTGGAGATTCACCACACTCACAATTGGTTGGCCGAGATAATAAATACATTATCTTAAATTAACATAATGTGGCCTAACGGCTATGGCGGTCGACTCGGAGCTGGAGAACAGGGGGGCATATTAGCAAGGGCTTCATCGCCGCTTTAGCGGCACTTTTTGCCGCTAAAGCGGCGATTTTTTTATCGCCCTATCAGCAAGCTGTCGCTAACAGGCGTTAGCGACAGCTTTATGGCGATAGCGGCCCGTTTTCCCCTTGCCTTGCATGCCAGCGATAATTATCGCTAATGACATGCAAGGTAGGCGTTCCCAACTAAAAGCGACTGAAAACAGTCGCTAACACAACTTCCCCCTATTAGCAACACAGGCGAAGCGATAAAAAAATTTGCGCTAAGCGTGAATATCGCTAGAATTTAACACCTGCTAAAAACATGACTTACCTGTTTGTTGTATAGGAGGTGGATTGTCAGGCTAAGTCCCCCATGGCGTTAATGTGTGAATATCGCTGGATTTCCAGCGATATTCACGCATTTCGCCGCTATCGCTGGATATTTTATTGCATTGGAGATAAACATTGCTAATAGCGTGTTATCTCCGCAATAATATCCAGCGATAGGCGGCGATTAAAAAAAACACGCTAAGCGCGGTATGCGATAATTATCGCAAGTTGTTGCTAATATCCCCCAGGGTTCGAGTCTCGGCAGGAACGCTCAACATTCTGTGGTTCTGGGCAAGTCACTTTATTTCCCCGTGCCTAACAAAATGAATGTGTCCGTCTGTAACGTAACTGGTGCTCATGCAAAGTGCTCTGATACCTTCCAGTCCAGTTCGGGCTATATAAAACTCCACCAAAAAAACATGGCCGTCATGAGCCTGTACAGCATGACCCTGCATGGCATGTCGCGCTGTAACCAAGGCAGCGCTTCAGAAATTGCAACACAGACCACATGCTTAAGCAATTAAATGATCTACAGTGCTGCAAGACAACTTTGGGACCTCAAGCTCTAGATTCCCGAAGCCTGCAGAACACAGGAGCCAAGTAGAATGATGTCAGAGAGGGCGTGTTGCTCATTAAGACGGCAGAGAATATGGTAACTCAATACCAGCAAACAATCGTCAAGACTGCACCACCCCGGTCCGGATTTAGTCCCACAGTGGCAGTCCTTTGTTGCCAATATTAGAAAGAGAAGCAAGAGCTTGAAGGCAACTGTGAGACCCTTCATCAGGCCCACACTGCTCTTCTCCCGATGGCTGTTTACACCAACTGGCCCAGATTTACTATGATTTTGCATAGTGGTTGGGTCAGATTTGTAGTGCGGCACCGACTCCAAATCTTTTTTGTCAGTTACTAAGCCATGCACAGCCATTTTGAGGTTTAGTAAATAACGAGTAACACAACGCACTGCCTTGCATTACTTTGCATCAGGTAGGGGTTGCATGGGTGAACTACGCATTCACCTATGTGTTTTGATGCAAACCCAGATTTATAAAGAATTGCAAACCTGTGTTTGTGCTAAAATGGTACACCTACCCGAGAGGAGCATAACGAGAATAACGAGAAGAAATATCTTTATTTCTCCTTGTTACTTCCTCATTCCAGGCATTCTGCAGCACACATCGATAGAGAAATATGCCTATAAGGATTGTTTTGGGTATAAGAAGGTATCCCTTCCAAAAACAATCCTGCTTGTAACACAGGCACCCTTGTACTATAGTGCAAGAGTGCCTGCTTTGGCGCTAGGCAGCACACAGTGTGCCAGCACAAGGAGAGAGCAGAAATGCTCCATATCTTTGTTAATATGGAGCATTTTTCCACTCTCTGTTTCACTCAGCATGGCACAGCAAGTTCCCTTGCTGCACCGCATTGCATGAAATAATTATAAAAATGGCTCCAAATGTCTCCACAACCCAGAATCCCATTTCATACATAAACATTCTAATGAAAGGGGATTTAGTAAAAGTTCGCAAATCAATCGGCTAGGTACTAAACAAAGAGATATACCAGATAAAACAGAGAGTTAAGTGCTTTAAATAAGGAAAAAACATCAGAAAACCTGACCCAAAGTACTTTTGAATAATTTACATCTATGCTCAAGCTCTTTAAATAAAAAGTAATGGATGGAGTGCCTGAATTCTTTTCACCCACTGGTATCTACTTGGGCCGTATTATCAACAATCACATTTTTGCTAACAAAAAACAACTTTAAGCAAATCACTCTTGGATCTGCTCCAGTAGGAATAGTGGGACCCAAACTGCCAGACCTAGTCCCTTCGAGACGGGCACACAACTAACCCAGGCCATTTCAATGTACTAGTGAATGACGGGTGTAGTGCAGCTTGAGTCCTGTGGCGGGGTGGGCACAGGCCCTTGTGCATGGAACCACAAGCTGCTACAGGCCAGTTTCAGCCTACTTAGGCTCATCAGTAGGTTCAACTTAGCTATCAAAAGACAAGAAAAATACAGTAATGCAAATGGGAACTAGGTATACTGTGAAAGAGAGAAGACACGGTTCCCAAAGGAGTTGTTTCCTGTGCTTCATTAGGTAATTACTATGATGCGGCACCAGTAGTCTCTCCATCACTGACCGCAAAAAAGAGGGAAGCTGTGAATTCACAGTTTATAACGGGTATCGATATTATTTAATGTACAGTGCACTCAGAATGTCAAACAGTGTGGACTACAGTGTTGTGACCAGTGAGTGGAATAATGTGTGAGAACAGGGTAAAAATAATTCTTAACCCCCTCACCCCCATTTTGACCAGTTCAAACTAAATAATGACAGATATATATAGGGACAAATATCCACCTATTTATTATCTTGAAAAAGACAAGCGTCAACATTTCAACTCCTATTGTCTGATTTGGAACTGAGTCTTCATCAGGATGGGTGGGTGGAGCCACTTTAAGGAATTACCACTCTACAACAAAAAAGACATGCACAGGCCTAATGGTATACTTTTCATATTTGAAGTACAAAACATCCTGTGCTGGTTTACATGCCTTGTTGTTGTAAGCGATGCCCTAAAGAACATTGGTGTGTTGTGATTCGTAGCGCTTGAGCTAGGAGGCCTAGATTAATAACTTAGGCATTGCATATATTCCAAAGAGGTGATGATTTCTTGAAGGATGTGAGTATACTTTCCATCTCAGTTTCCTAGACCAGAGTATAGTCTGAGGGTGGTGGCGACCTGATGAGGCGGGTCGTCAAGCTGATATACTGTTGTAGGGGTGCTTTTTTATTAAAGAAGAGATTTTATTGGTGAAAAAAGCACAACAGATTGTCACTTTTTTCAGTGGAGGGTAAAAGGAGGATGGACAAACAGCTTGGGGTAACCATCTTTTTGTAAATGTGTGATCGTTCTTTGGTTGAGATATAAGTGTTATCGATGAAGGATTCAAAGTATTCTTTTTTGCTCTATAACAGGCTCTTGAATGAAATCTACAAACAGTACAAGCGATGAAGAGTTTAAGTTTTAACCCACTTTTTTCAAGTGCGCTTCCTTTTTGTTTTAGCAGAAGGAGCTTTTTTTGTAAACCAATTTGTTGGGTTATGATGAAGGTTTCTTTGGCGGTACCCATGGCAGAGATGATTTTCATCTTTAGGTGGGCAAAGATATTATCCATTGAATCCAGATGGGATCGTGAACACCATCTAACAATTGGGCAAAATTGTACGGTTGAAGGTTTTTCACGTTGGTAGCTGGGGTGAGAATTTGTGGGGCATTCCCACAGGTCAGATTATTCCTGAGCTCATTGGCAATGAATATGTTGATGAGGTAGTGATGCGGCCCAGTATTGAGAAACTAGAAGTCAGGGAAGGTGGAGAAGAGCAGGTTAGACAGTGCTGTGTAGTTCCTAGGAATCCCCAGGGCCTGCGCATTTTGGATGACCTAAACTGAGGGCTTGGTGTCCCAACCACTACCTGACACACCCACAGTATCTGTCAGCCATTAGACCAGCTAGCTCTACAGTGCCACTTCCACCCCCCTGTATCTTACAGTGGTGTAGGTAGTTTCTGGCAACCACTGAACATGACAATCCTGATTTCTCAGGGATCCCGGAAAACAGTAAAGTACTTTTCGCTCAGTCACTCGTGCTTGCTTACTCTCAGAAAATACACAGGATGGCGATTAGGATGTTTCAATAAGTATTTATTGGTCCAGCGTCAGTCTTGTATAAAACATATTTGCTGTGACAATCAGGAGACAGAAGCATACAAAAGAGATTGCTAGTACCAATATAGTAAATAGTAGATACATTTCAACCATAGTGCTAATAAGATGAACATAAGCAGTTCGGATAAAAACAGTAGCACTTGCATATTCCTAAAATGCGCGCCCTAAGTATTTTGCCTAAATGTATCTAGCCTAGCCTAGATCTGTATGTGTAGCATATGTATGCGTATCTGTAGCCAAGAATCCCAGTAGGGAAGAACCAGTTCCCTCACCTGATGGTTGAGAATAAAGGACCCCGGGGCTTATTTATGAGCCCTTGCGTCACTTTTACGCTGCCGGTGCGTCACTTTTTGTGACGCACCAGCAGTGTACAAAATGCGCCATGGTGCGTCATATTTACAAAGTGACGCATCTAGGTAGATGCGTCACTTTGTAAACCTCTGCGCCACATTATACCTGCGCCAGGTATAATGTATGCAGAGGGGCGTTCCGACGCAAGAAAGGGTCGTAGAAGTGACGCAGTGAAATCTATAAGATTTCACTGCGCCATTTCTTTGACCCTAATGCGTCAATATCTTACGTCTGCCTCATGGCAGGCGTAAGACTGACGCAGGCCCTTTCACATGGGGCTTGCCCCATGTGAAAGGACACATTGCTGGAGTTGCGTCACTTTTGTGACACACTCCAGCAATGCGTCATTTTTGCGCCTACAGATACATCAGAAATACTGACGTATCTGTAACTCCTTGCGACATGATGCGTCATACTGTAAATATGACGCATCATTGGTGTCGCAGGGAGAGCGCAGTGAAAAGTGGCGCATCGCTGTTTTCACGCAGCGATGCGTCACTTTTCATAAATAAGCCCCCCAGTCTCTGCTTTGAGGATCACACCCCGCAAGGGATGTCAGACCACTGTATGTCGAAGATTCAGCATGCAGGACCCCGTGTCAGCTTGGAAGGAATTCTTCTCTAATTTGCAGGGGGGAATAAGGGTCTTATATACTAGAGTTTTCACTCCAGAGTTTCTTCTAGACTGTTTTGAAAACAATCATAAATATTTTTCCAAACAAATGCGATCATGCACATCTGGCTGTTGGCCAAGGATGAAAAAAAGCGGTGACCCTTATACAGAGAAAATATGCCGTGCCTAAGGACATGTTTATGTATGTCAGGTACAGGGATTAGGATAGAATTCTAAGAACTGGTGTCGAAGATACAGGAGCAAGCTACTAGGTAAAAGGTCACCTGTTCAGAACCGTTATTGTTGTGTGGATATGACAATGTATGTGGAAAAGGAGTATACATAACAGGACTATCCTAAAGGACATGACACCCACTCCTCAGTCAAAGGTCAACAGGGTCAGCTAAATGATAATAAAGCTAAAGCCATAAAAAGCATAAAAATCATTTTAAACTAAGATCCTAAAAAGCAATTCTTTAAAAAGCCTGCAAAAAAAATGTCCATAAGAACAACAATTTTCTCTAAAAGCGTTCAGAAGGTCCTCTAGACTGATATATGTGGTTACTATTTCTCTGAGCACCTTGAAAGTCATTATGCTTTTTGAGCAGAGAAGGAAAAATAAAACAAAGTCAGTTTCGACCTTCAATTTTGGTAAATGTTAAAAAAGTTGCCAAACGGTTCCCGGCACAGGAGAGGCCAGATTGTTTATGAATCCTGCGCAGAAGACTCAACATCGCCGAACATCGTATCCGCAGGTGGCAATCCCTCCAGAACTTCCAATATTATGTCGAGTGAGCAAAGATGGTCATCTCTGGTTCCCACAGGAGCCGCCAGGGAAGGATTAGATGCCTGCACACCTGGAACCGATGCCTGTACCTCTGGAGCAGAGCCGATTTCCCTTCCAACAGGAGCGGAAGCATCCCTTGGATGCTCTAGAAATGCCGTCATCGACATGGGAATACGCTGTGGACAACTGTACACATGGGCCTGCAAGGGCTCCAGGAGCACTTCTATGTCCGGTGGCACAACCAATGGAAGTGTCAGACACAGGTCCAACATGCAGCCAAATCCGCAGAAGAGGCAACGGAACACAGGCAGGACACAGTCTAGCCAGACCGGTCTAAAAGACAGGAACCAATGCTCACTCAGCTCTTGAAGCCAAGGCGTACCCAGGTAGAACA
The DNA here is from genome assembly GCA_963921515.1 of Calotriton arnoldi. Classification (NCBI taxonomy): domain Eukaryota; kingdom Metazoa; phylum Chordata; class Amphibia; order Caudata; family Salamandridae; genus Calotriton; species Calotriton arnoldi. The sequence goes on from CAWUFW010009387.1 coordinate 681,714, forward strand.
CCATACGCTCACAAAAACGTCGTTCCAGCAGTAGTCTCTCTATGTCTTGAGGGATTGAAACGTCAATTGCGAAGCAATAGGATTAAAATCAGGAAGCCCGCTAGCAGGACCAAAGGAAGCCCTCCAAAAACACTTCCAAGTACGGAGTGTATGAAAGCTGGAATTACTCCCAAAATTTTCTGGAAGGTGGTTAAGAGGCCTGATCCAAGATGCTTAAATAAGTGTATGATCCCACTCGTAGCAGACATGTTAAAGATACGATGAACCATTTCTCCAAAATGGATCGGGAAGTTTGTACAGGCCAGGGCCTGTATCTCTGCCGAAGACCTTGCAACCTGGAGATCAAAAGTCTCTCGGGCTGAAGTTAAGGCCATATGTTGTTGAAACAACATGGGTTTCAGTCTGCTTAGCGAATCAAACCTTATACTGGAAACATTCAATGAAGGCCACAGTGGTGCCTCCCTAACTGTGCGAGCTGTGGGAAACAATACTTGCTTACAGCAAACAACCCTGAAGTTTACTGTGACTAGATATGCGATGCCTGGCGCCATCCCACAACAGCCTTGATCATTCAGCATTAAATAACTCCCATTCGAGAGTAACTCGAAAACGGGATGAACCACAGCAGCTGGAGAGCCTTTCAAGTAGCAAGATAAGTTTGCTTTTAACGCAATACATGCTCCATGAAGCAACACCTCTTTGCACACTAAAGACCCATTTAAAGCCTTCTCACAGTCTGTACCTCTTAAGAAAACTAAGTGTCCTTATTTCTGCACCTATATCTATACAGTAACTCACTTGTTTCCTATATGTACCCTTCACCCAACGCTTCATACCTGCCTGCTTGAATGTATTTAAGACAGTGTTGGAACTGGAATGTCCTGATTGGCAATGTGATATAGCCATGAATTAATCATTCCATAGACGGTGACTCTGCTACTGTAAAAGGTAACTTCTCTAATTTTTCAATGATCAGCATGGTGTACTTTGCATCTCTGCATGCCATGGACAGTTGTCTGTCTGTCAGATTATAAGCCAAAAACAAATTTAAGCCATTAATGTACCACCATGGCAAGTGGCCAGAAAGCAATGATTGTAGCGTCCAGCTTAAAAGCAAAATGGAGTGCAAATGAGATTGCCCATGTTTTAGAATATACAAATTTTGTTCCATTATGTTGATTGCTGAGGACACAATGTTGCCCAGTGAATAAATACGCGAAGAAAGTGTAGCCATACCATTGTCCACCACAGCCAAGGCTTTTTCTAGGTTAAGTCTATCAATCTCACGTAATTTCTCAGCAGCATCCTGTTGGGAGACTTTCCACAGTTCATTGTAGATGGTATATAAGAAGTGTTTTCTACGCGGTTTCTTGGGATCTAGCAAGAAATCCCTAAGATCCATGTTGTCAGCTAGAAGGGACAAGTGTTGTTTCACCTGTAATAGTGTTGAGGTTTTTAGCCAACCTAGGCACAACTTCCCAACACCATAAGAATTCACTACCCCTGGGTCGTAAGTGTGTACATAACATGGGTCAGGCCTATGGATACTAAAACCTCCGGTGCTACCCCTGAATCTTGACTGACACCTATTTGTGTCAATAGACCAAACCAACCATCCCTTCCAATTGGGAGCTGATGAATTGTATGTATGGTTCTGTATCATTGTACCCAGCACCTCCTCACTTATCAGTGTGTCATTTAATAAACCTTCAATAGGTGTGGGTAAGGGGATGCGTGGTGTTTTCAGGTCTTTTATTTTTGCAAACCCATATCAGGTAGTCTGTTGCACTGTTCTGTTCATCAATATTATCTGTAATGGTATGAGGCAAGCTCTAAATCACGGGTACTCATAGTACGGCCCGCGGGCCGCCAGCGGCCCGGCAAACCTTCCTTGGCGGCCTGCGGACCTTGCAGACATCGTACCTGTTTTTTTTTTTTTTTTTTTAAGTGTCAGCAAACACCGCAGCGCTGACTCTGAGAGACTCTGCTCTATGGGGGCCGGGCGATTCTTTAAAAGACCATTCACTTGTTAATGAGGCTTTGTTGTATTTTAACTCTTCTTAGCACCCCTGCATCTCAACTCTGAGTGGAGATGCAGGGGCGCTAAGAAGAGGTAAAATACAACAAAGCCTCATTAACAAGTGAATGGTCTTTTAAAGACCTGTGAAGTACTCGGGTGCAAGCTGTGTGTGTTCCCGGGAAGCTGTCTCAGCCCTGGCTGACACACACGCGGGGTGAGGTGAGAGAGGGTGACAGAGAGAGGGTGACAGAGGGAGGGTGACAGAGAGAGGGTGACAGAGAGAGGGTGACAGAGAGAGGGAGACAGAGGGAGGGAGACAGAGAGGGGGAGACAGAGAGGGGGAGACAGAGGGAGACAGAGAGAGAGAGAGACAGAGGGAGGGAGACAGAGGGAGACAGAGGGAGGGAGTCGGAGGGAGACAGAGGGAGGGAGTCTGGGGGAGACAGAGGGAGGGAGAGGGAGACAGACAGAGGGAGACAGACAGAGGGAGACAGACAGAGGGAGACATATGGAGGGAAACAGAGGGAGGGAGACAGACAGAGGGAGACAGACAGAGGGAGACAGACAGAGGGAGACAGACAGAGACAGAGACAGACAGACAGAGACAGACAGACAGAGACAGACAGACACAGACAGACAGAGACAGACAGAGACATAGGGAGAGAGAGGGAGACAGAGACAGAGGGAGACAGAGAGAGACAGAGGGAGGGAGACAGAGAGGGAGACAGAGAGGGAGACAGAGACAGAGGGAGAGAGAGGGAGGGAGACACAGAGAGAGGGAGACAGAGAGAGGGAGACAGAGAGAGGGTGACAGAGAGAGGGAGACAGAGAGAGGGAGACAGACAGAGGGAGACAGACAGACGGAGACAGACAGAGACAGACAGACGGAGACAGACAGATGGAGACAGACAGACAGACAGACGGAGACAGACAGACAGACAGACAGACGGAGACAGACAGACAGAGAGAGGGAGACAGATGGAGACAGACAGACAGAGAGAGGGAGACAGATGGAGAGAGGGAGACAGACAGAGGGAGGGAGACAGATAGAGGGAGACAGAGGGAGGGAGACAGAGGGAGGGAGACAGAGAGAGGGAGACAGAGGGAGGGAGACAGAGGGAGGGAGACAGAGGGAGGGAGACAGAGAGAGGGCGACAGAGGGAGGGAGACAGAGGGAGGGAGACAGAGGGAGGGAGACAGAGGGAGGGAGACAGAGGGAGGGAAAGGGAGGGAGACAGAGAGAGAGGGAGACAGAGAGAGGGAGGGAGACAGAGAGAGAGAGGGAGGGAGACAGAGAGAGAGAGAGACAAACAGAGTGAGTGAGACAGAGGGAGAGAGGGAGGGAGGGAGAGAGAGAGAGGGAGAGAGAGGGAGAGAGAGAGGGAGGGAGATGGAGAGAGAGAGGGAGGGAGAGATAGAGAGAGGGAGGGAGGGAGAGATAGAGAGAGGGAGGGAGGGAGACAGAGCGAGAGAGAGAGAGAGAGAGAGAGATAGATAGAGAGATAGATAGAGAGAGAGATGTGTGTATGCCGGGTCTGGTGGCTCAGTGGACGAAGGCGTCCGCTGCAGGGGCCTGTGTTCAACCTCATGGTCATAGTTTTTTTTTGTTGCTCTAGCCCCGCCACCCTCCCCCACTGACCCCGCCCCCACCGGTGCGGCCCTCGCCACAAACCACACTGTAAATTTGGCCCACGAGAGAAAGTTTGTGAGTACCCATGCTCTAAATAAAGCCTCTGTTCCCTAAACCTGCCAATCTTTCGTCCCCCAGATGGATTTTGTGTCTCTCCAATAATCGAAACCTTGTATAGACAGTTGGGAGATGAAAGGTGCTTGGTGTTTGTAAGCATCATTTCCTTCTCAGTTGCATTTGTTTGTACTAACTTATAGTAATATGACATTGGGTCTGATGTACTGAACCCTCAAAAAGTAAGCAAATTTCTGTGCGAATATGACAGAACTGCCGTTTGGTGGTGTCGGGCAATGTTCCCATTGATGGAAAGTGTTAACAGTACATGGGACATTAGCTCTGTGCAAAAAGTGATGACCATAATGCTGTTAACAATACATACTGTCAAAGTCAGGTGTATCTTCGTACAATTCCCTGTAAGAAAATGCCTCAGATTGTTTTAAATCTGAGAGCATAGTATTTACAGTCTCAATGTCCCAATCATCAGAGAGTGTACTCGGGGTAATGAAATCATTCAATGAACTTTTATATACATGTGGAATTTTCAAATGTTCAGTAGGACCAAATACATCATATGCAACTCTATCCCAAACTATACCATCCGGTACTCGAACTGCTGTAATGTTCACAAGGGACAGGTCTCTCTGTTCATGGTGTGATGACATATGAGGTTTCAAGACCAAGTTCACAGGTTGTACTTCAGAGCATTGTGGGAGGTAATGTCCATTCAGTAGTAGGAAACAGACAGTTACTATACCAATCCAAGTTAATAGGAACAGGATCCCTAATGCAAACCAAAGATGCAACCAAGGGGACACCAAGTAAGTCTTTTTCAGCCAGAGATAGAATTGTCAAAATTGTTCTTTTCTGGAAATGGGTGGCGTTTGCTCAGGTTCACTTGGATCTGAAGAAAAGTCATCATTGTTGATGAAGTAGCCAGACGCAGTTCGGTCTATCTTTGGTAACTCAGCAGGGTTTGTAGAACTGGCAGGTGCTTCTTGTGAAGGCAAATTGATGTAGATGTCATTATTGGGCTGAATTGCAATTTGCGTTTCATTTGTATTCGGTTGTTTTTCAACTTCAACTGGTGTAATTCGTACTCTGTTATTTGATACTCCTGCATCTTGCGCAGAGGAGTCTTGGAATGTTATTAGTCTCTCCATCTGAACTTCCTGTATAGTAGCGAGAGGAGATTTGTGGCTACTCAGGATTCCACGTGGCCTGCTGTTGAGAATCGGCCACATAGTGTGGTTTGATCAGCTTAATGGAGACTAATCTTTTTTCTTTTTTGCCGGCTAGAGGCGGAAGAAGTACTGGTCTTGTTCCTTAAACCGCCAGGACAGGTACAGGTGTTCTGTAGGATGGCCCAAACTCCTTCTTGTCGACGACCTTTCCCCCGACCAGGTCCCCAACTTTGGGACCCAGGCAGGTCTTGCCGGAACCGGTTTTACTTCCCCAGTCACGGTGCGTTTTACTTTGACGTTGCTTTGTAATGCCCGGAATTCATTGAGTGCCTGTAAAACAGCCAAACGATCATGCAATTCAAATAGTTTTACATCTGCCACTATGCTGGCACAATCGAGGTCAGATACCCACATTCTTGTCTCAAATAGGATCTCATAGGGGGTTTGTCCTTCCAAGGAACTTCTTGGCATCTTGTTCAGTGCCCTCTGGACGCCATATAGGTGATTGACCCAACTACCGCCCACATCTTATATCATTGCTGTTAAGGATTGCTTTAGGTCCCAGTTTTTCCTCTCCACCACCGAATTTCCCTCGGGATGGTAGGGGGAGTAGTACCGCAAGGCCACTCCCATACTTTCCATGGCTTCCTTGTAAGCCCGAGAGATAAACGCAGGGCCACGGTCGGATTGTAACGTGCCAATTGCATTGTCCCGTTGAAGACTCGCAAATCCTTTATAACAGTTCGGGCATCAGCCGGGCGCTGAGGCCAAACCCATAGAAATCTAGAACATGAATCAACTGCCACCAAGATATATTTGTAAGCCCCGTCTGAATTTAAGGGGGCGCAGTGATCCAAATAGACACATGCGAGAGGTCTGTCTGAAATGAGTAATGGTGTTTATGGTGGCCGTGCTACGGTGGAACCTTTCATCTGCTGGCAGATGTTGCACTTCAGGACATAACCCTTGGCTTTTTTAGACAAACCGAGCCACCAGAATCGCAGCTTCAGTTGTAGTATTGACTTCTGCGTTTGCTGAGCCCAGACCCTCGTGTGCAGCTAGAACTAAACCTTATCTGCGATCCATGATTTGCATAACTCTTTCCCCCACTCCTGGAATTTGAGCATACGGTGTGTTTAGCGCATCCAATTTATAGGAATATTTGAGTGGAAAGCCCTTTAGAATGGCAGAGCCATTTTTCGAAACGTTGACAGCTATCAGTATGTCTCCGTCTATCCTCGAGCTAGAACGAGTGATTGCAGCAATGGCAGCAGTTCGCACTGTCACCTTGGAGGCTTCATCAGCCAGTGAATTCCCTTCAATGTGTACGCCAACATGTTGATGGCTCAAAGTGTGAATAACTTGAGCCCGTGGTAGGCATGCTTTAAGCTTTGCCACTTGTCCCCATAACATTTTATGCTTAATTGTGCAACCCTTGGAATCTCTAAACCCAATCTGGCCCCAGTAATGAAGATATTCATTACAGTACTGAACACAGTAAAACGATTCGCATGCTATCAGTGTGGGGAATTCCCGATCCGTATATTGTAGTGCTAGTACCAGGGCTTTCAGCAATGCCAGCTGTGCTGTACAATCTCCTAGAGACTCTGTAGTCGTACTGCTGGGATGAAATTTACCGTCCTGCATACATTCCTTCCCTATAGCACATGCTGCACTATACTGATGTTTACTTCCTGTGGCAGGCTGAGCAGAACCATCAGTGTAAATTATGTATTCATATTTTTCTAGAGGCAAGATTTCATTCGGGATTGTGTATTCTTGTTTGTACTGCAGGAACACTTGTGTTTTTAATGTAGGATCATATTTGTAATCTACATCTGTTGCAGTGAGAGAATTAGCCCATTGTATCCATCGTGGATGTCATGCTTTCGCATTTGGAATGCTCGCTTTGGTAGTAGCTTCTAAAGTTGGTACCAGGGTTACAACGATTATGCGTTTCCCCAGTGTTTGTGCTCTTTCTCTCACTACAGCAGTCTGTACTGCTGTCAGTATTTTTTCTGTGGCTGCATATCGCATTTCTGCATCTCTGCATTTGTGTATAAATGTGATTTGTATGCAATTGGGACTGTCTCACCTTCATTGAAAGTGATGTATGTATATCCTGATGAACCCGGGGCCACCTGGATCAACAAGTTGGTAGAATTCACACATGTGCAAATGTTTAGAAGCTATCATGTCAGCCTGAACTGAATGTAGTATAAATTTATGTTCCTGTGTCCACTGATGTGCTGCGAAATCAGGTCTGATTAAGTCGTAGAAAGCTTTTACTCTTTCTGCAAAACCCAGAATGTATGTTCTGCCAAAATTTAGAAATCCTAAAATGGATTGCAAACCCTTTAGATTATTTGGAGGTTGAAGCAGTGCACACTTTCCTAAAAAGTTGTCTGCCAGGCTCTTGCCTTCACTTGTTAGCTCATATCCCAAAAGTAGGATATTGAGATGGGCAATTTTTGATTTCTTGAAATTAAATTTGTAGTCCAAGTTGGCAAAATCCACAATTATGTTGTTCACCCTGCTCAAGTGATTAAGTAATTCATCATCCGTCAGATGGATGTCATCTGCATAGGACACGGCCTCCTCATCGCATGTTTGTAATATTTCTGACATTCTTGCCGAGAATAGCCCCGGGCTATTCTTATACCCCTGGGGCAAATGACGGAAGTGATGCTGAGTGTCGAGGGCAGAAAATGCTGTCAAATATCTGCTTTCTGGAGCTAAATTTTGGCAGAAGAATCCATTCGAGATATCTAATGTTGTTTTGTATTTCTTCCTCACAATGTTATTCATTAATGCGGCACTATGTGCATTTTGACCTGCAAATGTTCTTGTGCATGTGTTTAAATGTCAGTAATCTAAAACTAGATGATATGAGTTGTCAGGTTTCATTATGGGAAACAAAGGATTATTCGTCGGGGAGGTGTAAGTCTCAATCACACCTTGGTATTCGAGTTGGTCTAAGATTTCTTTGAACTGTCTTTTTGCATCATTTTTAATAGGATACTGTCTCTGTGGATTTGGAGTAGATTTTAATTGGATTTCGTGGTGAGTAGACTCCACGTCCCACCCTACATGGTTGCGGTTAATGCCGGAGCTAGCGCTAGCGACCACTCCTGCGCGTTTGAGTGTTTGAAAGATTCTGGAACGAGGTCGGAGAAAGCAGGCAAAATTATGCTTTCCCCTTTTGGGCAATCCATCACAAACTCAGGCGGCCAATAGTTTTTCTGCTAGCAGTATGTCATATCCATATGTTAAGTTCTCCCAAAAGAGACCTTTAACCTTTCTTGAGGTGTCCTCCTCTATTTGTAGTGTAATTTCATACAGTCTATGTGGAACACTAACTTTTGTATCAGGTGTTTCCACTTTGATATGTTCATTCAATAATGCTGTCACCAGAAAATCGTTCAGGTTCTGGCGAGCTATTGTTACTTCTGCTGCGCTGTCTAGCATTGTTAGAGCTCATTCCCCGTTCAGAAGCTGGGTCCTCAGTAACCTGGGCATGTCTAATTTTTAAGTCAGCTACTTTCTTCTTTTTGAATTGAGGTTTTGTTTTAGTTTGTTCTTCCTGTTTGATAATATAATCTGAAGTACGATGTGTTTCCCTTTTTGTCTTTGGTCGATCTTCAGTCTTCTGGTCTGATCGCTCCTCCCTCTCCGAGTTTTTTGATGAACCCTGAAAGGAACGAAAGGAATGTGTATCAGTGTCCTGATATCTTTCAGGCTTCCTGATGTTATCATGATTCCTAAGGTATACCTCTTTTTAGAGGACTCTCGTTGGGGAGACTCACCCTTTGATAGTGAATCCTTTTCTGTATTGTTATTTTTGGATTGTTTGTTATCCCACTTCTTTTCAGAAGAAGAGGGTGCTTGCTTCGAGTTGTCTTTGTCGGGACTACCCACCATTTGTGGCTTCCCTGCTTTGGTTCCCAAATTATCTCTACCTAATGCAGGATAGGTTTCTTTGATAATTTTTGCTAATTCTCACTCCTTATTTATAGGTGCTATTTCCCTTAGGCGGCTCTGTATGGCCACTGCTGCTGCCTCCCCCTTTATGTTGCTCAGCATGATTGCAGAGACTTGGGCAAAATTATCCATCAGTTTCATCTCCAAGTCCAGGGCAGGTCCTGCTCTGTACTCATTCTGTATCTGTTTCAATACCTCTGGAACGACTGCTATGGAAGGGGTACCATGTATCCTAATGTATATGGCAGCAAAGAATGTTCCCCAAGTGTTTACAATCCTAAATCAAGGTAACCATCCCCATGGGCTAGCAAATGGTTAGCATTCTGTGTTTTTCCTGCAGACCTGTATGGGGAGATAGTGCTTCCATCTGTCCTATTTATTGTGCAATCCAGAACGGAATTTACTCCCGTTTGAAAGGAGTTGTCCCTATTACTGATTTCAGTATCTGTGTGTTGATTGTAGGTGTGGTCTGATGTGGACCAGATGGAGCATTTCTCGCAAGTTGGACTGTCAATGTTCGCATGACAAACTGGACAATGTGTCTGTATAGCCTGACTCTGTCTTTGTATATTGTACGGACTTCATCCACTGGTAGTGTATGTATCTCGGGATGTGGAGTGTATGTCGCTAAGACCGGCCAGGTTGCTCCTTCTATGCTCAGCGGACCGAGTCTCATGACAGATGTTGTGTGTGGGAAGGCACCTTTAAGCCAGTTTCTGTGTTGCTGGTAAGTTAACGGGACTTCAATGTCTTCATATGGAATGTTTTCAATTGGTGGTTCAACTACAATGTACGTGTGGAACAAATTAGTCACCTGAACTGCAGGTGGGAACTAAATCCAAGAATAGAATACCTCTGATCCGAACACCTCGTTGCCTCAATCATAAAGGTAACACAGCCACCTGTTGCGGTTATGCAGTGTTCTAACAGCTTTATAGTTACTGCATGTCTGAAATTCTCTGTGATGTTAGGAGCGTTTGCAAATTCTTCTTCCCCCGAGCTACTCGCAGGGTCAGTCATTTTTTCAAAAGAGAAGAGAAAAAATGAAGAACTAGGGTTTTGCACATTGTGGGGAACCTTTTATCCTTACAAGCTTGTTTAAACATTCAACCAATACACAGAGTATATCTGCTCAGCTGAGGCGGATCTCCCTTCCCATTTCAGATGTCTCTGAAAAGTGTGAGTAGGGCTTCCTGAGAAAGCACGACTGAACTACTCAGATTTTCACTGTTAATATAAGAACCAGACCATATTTGGCAGCACCATGTCATGTAGTTCTTAGGAATCCAAAAGGGGATGATGGACGGAACGTTTGAGCCAATCAAACACTCACCCCCAGTCAACTGATCTGGGTTTAATCCATCATCATTCTTTAGCTCACTCCACCACCCCAGTTCAGACATGGCCATATGCAAATCAGTCTGACCCTGTGCCTCATGGGAACAGTCCAGCCCGAACTGCCAAGCCATGTCTTCCCTGGACCGGAAACAAGCATCCTAGGACCGGTTTCTGGCATTCCAGCCGTCATCAGCCAGGCTTGCTTGAATCCAGTGGCAAAGTGAGCAAGGGACCCACGTCTGGGCATACCCCCGCCAACTTAGGGCGAACAAAGCGATACAAAAGGGGATGATGGACGGAACGTTTGAGCCAATCAAACACTCAACCCCAGTCAACTGATCTGGGTTTAATCCATCATCATTCTTTAGCTCACTCCACCACCCCAGTTCAGACATGGCCATATGCAAATCAGTCTGACCCTGTGCCTCATGGGAACAGTCCAGCCCGAACTGCCAAGCCATGTCTTCCCTGGACCGGAAACAAGCATCCTAGGACCGGTTTCTGGCATTCCAGCCGTCATCAGCCAGGCTTGCTTGAATCCAGTGGCAAAGTGAGCAAGGGACCCACGTCTGGGCATACCCCCGCCAACTTAGGGCGAACAAAGCGATACAAAAGGGGATGATGGACGGAACGTTTGAGCCAATCAAACACTCACCCCCAGTCAACTGATCTGGGTTTAATCCATCATCATTCTTTAGCTCACTACACCACCCCAGTTCAGACATGGCCATATGCAAATCAGTCTGACCCTGTGCCTCATGGGAACAGTCCAGCCCGAACTGCCAAGCCATGTCTTCCCTGGACCGGAAACAAGCATCCTAGGACCGGTTTCTGGCATTCCAGCCGTCATCAGCCAGGCTTGCTTGAATCCAGTGGCAAAGTGAGCAAGGGACCCACGTCTGGGCATACCCCCGCCAACTTAGGGCGAACAAAGCGATACAAAAGGGGATGATGGACGGAACGTTTGAGCCAATCAAACACTCACCCCCAGTCAACTGATCTGGGTTTAATCCATCATCATTCTTTAGCTCACTACACCACCCCAGTTCAGACATGGCCATATGCAAATCAGTCTGACCCTGTGCCTCATGGGAACAGTCCAGCCCGAACTGCCAAGCCATGTCTTCCCTGGACCGGAAACAAGCATCCTAGGACCGGTTTCTGGCATTCCAGCCGTCATCAGCCAGGCTTGCTTGAATCCAGTGGCAAAGTGAGCAAGGGACCCACGTCTGGGCATACCCCCGCCAACTTAGGGCGAACAAAGAGATACAAAAGGGGATGATGGACGGAACGTTTGAGCCAATCAAACACTCACCCCCAGTCAACTGATCTGGGTTTAATCCATCATCATTCTTTAGCTCACTCCACCACCCCAGTTCAGACATGGCCATATGCAAATCAGTCTGACCCTGTGCCTCATGGGAACAGTCCAGCCCGAACTGCCAAGCCATGTCTTCCCTGGACCGGAAACAAGCATCCTAGGACCGGTTTCTGGCATTCCAGCCGTCATCAGCCAGGCTTGCTTGAATCCAGTGGCAAAGTGAGCAAGGGACCCACGTCTGGGCATACCCCCGCCAACTTAGGGCGAACAAAGAGATACAAAAGGGGATGATGGACGGAACGTTTGAGCCAATCAAACACTCACCCCCAGTCAACTGATCTGGGTTTAATCCATCATCATTCTTTAGCTCACTCCACCACCCCAGTTCAGACATGGCCATATGCAAATCAGTCTGACCCTGTGCCTCATGGGAACAGTCCAGCCCGAACTGCCAAGCCATGTCTTCCCTGGACCGGAAACAAGTATCCTAGGACCGGTTTCTGGCATTCCAGCCATCATCAGCCAGGCTTGCTTGAATCCAGTGGCAAAGTGAGCAAGGGACCCACGTCTGGGCATACCCCCGCCAACTTGGGGCGAACAAAGCGATACAAAAGGGGATGATGGACGGAACGTTTGAGCCAATCAAACACTCACCCCCAGTCAACTGATCTGGGTTTAATCCATCATCATTCTTTAGCTCACTCCACCACCCCAGTTCAGACATGGCCATATGCAAATCAGTCTGACCCTGTGCCTCATGGGAACAGTCCAGCCCGAACTGCCAAGCCATGTCTTCCCTGGACCGGAAACAAGCATCCTAGGACCGGTTTCTGGCATTCCAGCCGTCATCAGCCAGGCTTGCTTGAATCCAGTGGCAAAGTGAGCAAGGGACCCACGTCTGGGCATTCCCCCGCCAACTTAGGGCGAACAAAGCGATACAAAAGGGGATGATGGACGGAACGTTTGAGCCAATCAAACACTCACCCCCAGTCAACTGATCTGGGTTTAATCCATCATCATTCTTTAGCTCACTCCACCACCCCAGTTCAGACATAGCCATATGCAAATCAGTCTGACCCTGTGCCTCATGGGAACAGTCCAGCCCGAACTGCCAAGCCATGTCTTCCCTGGACCGGAAACAAGCATCCTAAGACCGGTTTCTGGCATTCCAGCCGTCATCAGCCAGGCTTGCTTGAATCCAGTGGCAAAGTGAGCAAGGGACCCACGTCTGGGCATACCCCCGCCAACTTAGGGCGAACAAAGCGATACAAAAGGGGATGATGGACGGAACGTTTGAGCCAATCAAACACTCACCCCCAGTCAACTGATCTGGGTTTAATCCATCATCATTCTTTAGCTCACTCCACCACCCCAGTTCAGACATAGCCATATGCAAATCAGTCTGACCCTGTGCCTCATGGGAACAGTCCAGCCCGAACTGCCAAGCCATGTCTTCCCTGGACCGGAAACAAGCATCCTAGGACCGGTTTCTGGCATTCCAGCCGTCATCAGCCAGGCTTGCTTGAATCCAGTGGCAAAGTGAGCAAGGGACCCACGTCTGGGCATACCCCCGCCAACTTAGGGCGAACAAAGCGATACAAAAGGGGATGATGGACGGAACGTTTGAGCCAATCAAACACTCACCCCCAGTCAACTGATCTGGGTTTAATCCATCATCATTCTTTAGCTCACTCCACCACCCCAGTTCAGACATGGCCATATGCAAATCAGTCTGACCCTGTGCCTCATGGGAACAGTCCAGCCCGAACTGCCAAGCCATGTCTTCCCTGGACCGGAAACAAGCATCCTAGGACCGGTTTCTGGCATTCCAGCCGTCATCAGCCAGGCTTGCTTGAATCCAGTGGCAAAGTGAGCAAGGGACCCACGTCTGGGCATACCCCCGCCAACTTAGGGCGAACAAAGCGATACAAAAGGGGATGATGGACGGAACGTTTGAGCCAATCAAACACTCACCCCCAGTCAACTGATCTGGGTTTAATCCATCATCATTCTTTAGCTCACTCCACCACCCCAGTTCAGACATGGCCATATGCAAATCAGTCTGACCCTGTGCCTCATGGGAACAGTCCAGCCCGAACTGCCAAGCCATGTCTTCCCTGGACCGGAAACAAGCATCCTAGGACCGGTTTCTGGCATTCCAGCCGTCATCAGCCAGGCTTGCTTGAATCCAGTGGCAAAGTGAGCAAGGGACCCACGTCTGGGCATACCCCCGCCAACTTGGGGCGAACAAAGCGATACAAAGGGGATGATGGACGGAACGTTTGAGCCAATCAAACACTCACCCCCAGTCAACTGATCTGGGTTTAATCCATCATCATTCTTTAGCTCACTCCACCACCCCAGTTCAGACATGGCCATATGCAAATCAGTCTGACCCTGTGCCTCATGGGAACAGTCCAGCCCGAACTGCCAAGCCATGTCTTCCCTGGACCGGAAACAAGCATCCTAGGACCGGTTTCTGGCATTCCAGCCGTCATCAGCCAGGCTTGCTTGAATCCAGTGGCAAACTGAGCAAGGGACCCACGTCTGGGCATACCCCCGCCAACTTAGGGCGAACAAGCGATACAAAGGGGATGATGGACGGAACGTTTGAGCCAATCAAACACTCACCCCCAGTCAACTGATCTGGGTTTAATCCATCATCATTCTTTAGCTCACTCCACCACCCCAGTTCAGACATGGCCATATGCAAATCAGTCTGACCCTGTGCCTCATGGGAACAGTCCAGCCCGAACTGCCAAGCCATGTCTTCCCTGGACCGGAAACAAGCATCCTAGGACCGGTTTCTGGCATTCCAGCCGTCATCAGCCAGGCTTGCTTGAATCCAGTGGCAAAGTGAGCAAGGGACCCACGCCAACTTGGATGCTTGTTTCTGGTCCAGGGAAGGCATGGCTTGGCAGTTCGGGCTGGACTGTTCCCATGAGGCACAGGGTCAGACTGATTTGCATATGGCCATGTCTGAACTGGGGTGGTGGAGTGAGCTAAAGAATGATGATGGATTAAACCCAGATCAGTTGACTGGGGGTGAGTGTTTGATTGGCTCAAACGTTCCGTCCATCATCCCCTTTTGTATCGCTTGTTCGCCCTAAGTTGGCGGTATGCCCAGACGTGGGTCCCTTGCTCACTTTGCCACTGGATTCAAGCAAGCCTGGCTGATGACGGCTGGAATGCCAGAAACCGGTCCTAGGATGCTTGTTTCCGGTCCAGGGAAGACATGGCTTGGCAGTTCGGGCTGGACTGTTCCCATGAGGCACAGGGTCAGACTGATTTGCATATGGCCATGTCTGAACTGGGGTGGTGGAGTGAGCTAAAGAATGATGATGGATTAAACCCAGATCAGTTGACTGGGGTGAGTGTTTGATTGGCTCAAACGTTCCGTCCATCATCCCCTTTTGTATCGCTTTGTTCGCCCTAAGTTGGCGGGGGTATGCCCAGACGTGGGTCCCTTGCTCACTTTGCCACTGGATTCAAGCAAGCCTGGCTGATGACGGCTGGAATGCCAGAAACTGGTCCTAGGATGCTTGTTTCCGGTCCAGGGAAGGCATGGCTTGGCAGTTCGGGCTGGACTGTTCCCATGAGCACAGGGTCAGACTGATTTGCATATGGCCATGTCTGAACTAGGGTGGTGGAGTGAGCTAAAGAATGATGATGGATTAAACCCAGATCAGTTGACTGGGGGTGAGTGTTTGATTGGCTCAAACGTTCCGTCCATCATCCCCTTTTGTATCGTGTTCTTAGGAATCCCCAGGACCTGCGCATTTTGGATGACCTAAACTTAGGTCTTGGTGTCCCTAATGCTTCCGGACACCCCCACAGGATCTGTCAGCCGTTAGACCAGCTAGCTCTACAGTGCCACTACCACCCCCTGTATCTTACAGTGGTGTAGGTAGTTTCTGGCAACCACTGAACATGACAACCCTGATTCCTCAGGGATTGTGGAAAACAGTACAGTACTCTTCGCATAGTCGCTCGTGCTTGCTTACTCTAAAAAAATACACATGATGGCGATTAGGACGTTTCAATAGGTATTTATTAGTCCAGCGTCAGTCTTGTGTAAAACATATTTGCTGCGACAATCAGGAGACAGAAGCATAGAAAAGAGATTGCTAGTACCAATATAGTAAATAGTCGATACATTTCTACCATAGTGCTTTTAAGATGAACATAAGCAGTTCAGATAAAAACAGTTGCACTTGCATATTCCTAAAATGTGCGCCCTAAGTATTTTGCCTAAATGTACCTAGCCTAGCCTAGATCTGTATGTGTAACATGTGTATGCGTATCTGTAGCCAAGAATCCCCCAGGGAAGAACCAGCCCTCTCACCTGATGGTTGAGAATAAAGGACCTCGTCTCTGCTTCAGGGATGACACCCCACAAGGGATGTCAGATAGCTGCGTGTCACAGATTCAGCATGCAGGACCCCATGTCAGCTTGGAAGGAATTCTCCTCTAATTTGCAGGGGGGAATAAGGGTCTTATATACTAGAGTTGGCACTCCAGGGTTGCTTCTAGAATCGATTTGTTTTGAAAACAGTCATAACTGTTTTGAAAACAATCATAAATGTTTTTCCAAACAAATGCGATCATGCACAGCTGGCTGTTGGCCAAGGATGAAAAAAAGCAGTGACCCTCATATAGAGTAATTATACTGTGCCTAAGGACATGTTTATGTATGTCAGGTACAGGGATTAGGATAGAATTCTAAGAGCTGGTGTCGAAGAGACAGAAGCAAGCTACTAGGTAAAAGTTCACCTGTGGATGGGACAATGTATGTGAAAAAGGGGTATATATGACAGGACTATCCTAAAGGACATGACAACAGTGATCCCCAGTATGGGCAGCGGCATTCACCCTTGTGAGAAGACAAGAGACTCCATCTTTGAAAGGATGTTATGACTGTTTGTGTATGAAGTATCTTTGGCCCAGATATTTAGGCCACTGGTTATAAAGACACCAGTGAAGAAGGGGCAAACAATGTAGGGCAAGGACAAGGATGTCCAAGGGGAAGTAGAGACATTTCTTAGGAAGGAGGTAGATCACAATGATCATTAGGGAAGATGCAAAAGCGACAATATCACAAAACAGGACACCTTGCTTCCTGAAAGATGACAAGGTCCATAAGAGAGAATGATGGTGATATCTTCTATTTTACATGGACCCTCGGAATCTTACATATCAATAGGTGGTGGATGGTGAGGACCAATGCTAAACTAGGGATTGGGCAGTATTAGCATACCAATAAATCAATTGAATTTTCCTTTTACCAAGTGCTGTTATGTAAATACATATTTCCCAAGAGATGTTGCCTTTCCCTGCTGATACTGTGCGTGTGTGTGTGTGTTTGTGTGGGTTTGTGTTACTATCCTTGTGGGGACTTGGGTATGATAACACACTCACGCTGTGGGGACTTGATTGTACTGTGGGGACCTGAACCCAGGTCCCCACAAGGCAATGCCTTCTAAATGTTAAAAAATGACTTCAGGAACATCTGTGTCAATTTTCACAACTTTTAAAAAAATTGCATTGTGGGGACTTGTGTTTCATCAAGTGTGTTTATATTTTTGCTCAGGTCTGCCCCTGTAGACAGGAGGCGGTACTGCAGTCTTAAACACACTTTGCATTTAAACACACTTTGCTCACTGGAAACACATACCAGCAGCAGAAAGGACAGACTTTTAAAGGAAAAGCTGCATACCTGTGTGCTTATCTAATTATTTTTTCATGTAAATTAGCCATTTCTCTATTTATTAAAATAAATCTTTATTTTAGATGAAGCTATTGAATTTAGATTTTTTTGTGTCTGAAAATTGTGAGTGGTTTTATAAACTTTTCTAAAAGCAATTTGCATCAGATTTGAATCCCAGAATACTTCACTATTGCCATTTGATCCTTATCTGTAATTAAAGAATGATGGTGCGCTACACTGTAATAGAATATAAACTGATTTGATAGATATTTGCAAAAAACCTAAAGACAATCAATTCCTATTATTACTTTGCAAAGCTTGTACCAAGAATTCTGAGTCTTTATGTTGTTTGCCTTTGTTTACATATTAATATGCACAATGGAATATGTTTATTTTTTCTCTCCATCAGTTCTAGTGCATGTTTGCCGCGCGCCAACAACACACCCTTGCGCTATAGAGCAAAAGGGTGTGTGTCTTTTCTAAAGCACAGCTTTTGTACCGGAAGGCAATCCTTTCAGTACAAAAACTATGCATTAAGACTTTTCCCATTTTGCATGTGTGCTATACAATGCAGCATTCATGCAAAGTTGAGAAAATAAGGAGAAATTAAGGCATTTCTTCTCGTTACACCAGCCTCGTGGAAGCATTAGGTTTTGACACAAATCCATGTCTACCAATGTAAGTAGATAGGGATTTGCATCAAAACTCATGGAACACTCATTGACGCAAATTACATTTGAGACAGGGAGGAGAGGCCATGTTATGTATGATTCACCTATTATTCCTTTGTCCATGTGGGGAAATAGATAGCAAGGGTAGATGGTTTTGGAAGTCATACATAACATAAAATTAGAGATGGGTAAAAGTGAACAACAGGGATGTTTTCACCTTGTAGTTTTGAGCTTCACTCTTATTGTCTACTTGATTTCACTCAGGCACCCATGGTGAATTCATCCCTGTTATTCACTGTTATCCATCTATAAATGTATAATTTCCTTTCTTCCACTTTGTAACCATCTCACCTGGTGTTTTAGAGAGAGCCTTATACACCTGAACCATTTTTAGTCTATTCCTTAAAACACACATTGAGTTTCTTGGTGGATTTGTATGTCGTTGTAAGGGGAGCTGATAATTTAGAAATATCTCAACTTCTATGGTTAAGATTGCTTTTTTTATGTGTAACCTTATCTTAAAGAAGGGCTGCTAAAAAATGAATGGGAGCTGAAGGTGTCACTCTTTTTCTTCCTTCTTGCCTGTGCTGATGATCTTTAGGTGGTGTGGGTATCACAATAATCCTATTTTGATGTGTTCAGACTGTTGCAGTAACTATGACGGAGTACACTTCTATTCCTCCCAAGATTCATTTTTCGCACTACCCTTGCCACTTCACAGCACAACCAATACACATGACCATTCTTTAACAAACTATTGGCTTTATCATTTTTGCCTGTTTAAAGATGATAATGCAAAGCAATTCTGTTTCTAGACCTGCAACTTTTCTGAGTCCAATAACTTATGTCACACACCCATCCTGACTAAGTCAGCAAAGAATGAGCATGTTGGGGGCATGGCCAGAGATGCATTAAGATGACAGTGTGATTGCCGAGCTCCGGTGCCTGAGGCCCATGATGGACAGCATCCTGTAGCCCCGGAGGCCCACACAACCATTAGTGTAAGAGCAAACTCTGGGGGGGGCAAAGAACTTGGCGGGAAAGCTGTGGCTTCTGCGTACGGGGAGCAAACAGCCCTGTGATCAGCACCGGGAAAGCGACGCGGCAGGCAAGATGGCAATGGGTACATAGGAAATACTGCAATTCACCAGTTCCGGGCCCGGAGATGGGCGTGCAGTGACCTGAGGTGACCGGCAGACGACTACACCCTGAACCCTATCCCCGATGGAGGGGGACTGCAGAGCACCAGCAGGGATCCCAGTGGAGACGACAGTACAGTACAGTGTGAAGGTCACACGGCGGGTCAGCCAGCTAAAGTACGGGACCCACCAACGGCATCTCCGAGGGCGAGCAATAGGAGATCCCCTGCGCACACACCACCCCAGGAGAGAACACATGGGATCAGTTGCCCACCGGCATCAATGGAGGCTGCAGCGCCCTGTGAGGTGCACTGCAAGGGCAGGAAAAGAAAACTGAAGTGAAGTGGAGAGGTGAGGTGAAACCTGGTAGATTGGAGGGAGTGAGGCGGGGGAAAGCAGCAGCAGGGTGCTCATGCCCAGGGTGTAGAGGGTGAGATGGTCCCGGAAGGGTCAAACACCCATCTATGTGGCATGCCAGGAGGGGAGATGAGAATCCAAGAGACTGCCGCAAACGGATGCGGAGCCTAGACCGGGACACCTGCCGAAGGCGACTCCAGTGCCGGACGGATCCCCGACCACTCCAGGTGCCTACTTGCAATCTTCTGGTAGGCCCTGACCCCAACCTAAGGAGGCCCCCATCGATGTGAAACTTGCAAGCCCCTTAGACACCTGCCAAAGAAGAAACTACGCTCAGTCTCTCCTAAAATGATATCCTTCAAGCATTCTTTTTAGATGGGTAGTGTTCAACCTCTCCAATATACCTTGTATTTCAGTGGAAACTGTAAAGTGGCGGTGAGTGCAGGTCATCCAGTAGCAGGCACATTGTGGGCTGCAGAAAGATGAGCCACAAGAGTGCTCCCTCATCCCCCTGTTTACCATTGATGCACCAAATAACTGATACATCCATTTACTCAGTGATTCATTCATGAACTCACGTCAATCCATGTGCCCACTTGCCTAGTCATTCATCCATTCACTCATTTATCCAGCAATTCATCTATACCCATTTATCGTAATTCTCACTCACTTATTAATTTATCAGTCTATGCACTTAATCACTCAACCATCCATGTGCTCACCCAATGAAAACAAGTTGACAAACATGTTTCTCTGTTGTCCATTCAGTGTTGAATAAAGAGAGCAGTAAAAGGCGAATAGCCCTCAAAGTAATTTATTTTTCTTTGTTGGATGCTTTCATCCACAGCTCTTTTTATTATTTTAGAAAATATGAAGACAGAATGAGGAGAATAACAATTTATTCTTTAGGAGTTTAAAGAGTCTTGGTCTGGGCACCGATTTTAGTTATAGACACAATTGCAGTGCACCTGATAATTGTGTTGATTTTGTGTTTACACATATATATTTTGTAAGCTCAAAACGTATGACCGGGAGCAGGTGTGCCACAATTGTGCATCTCATAGCACCACTCCTCCTGCTATAGCAACAAAGCAATAGGTACTCAAAACAAATTCCCAGCACTCTGTTCTGCACTTAATTATCAAGGGCCATGCAACGGGGTGCTAAATCGACGCAACGCTTGAGATGCGATTTATCAAGCCATGCAAGGCCACCTTCTGTCAAGAGTAACTCTGCCCAAGGAAGGCAATCCATGGGTGGTGCATGGTTGTTCCCATGGATTTTGATGCATTCCCAGATTTACCATAAGTGGTAGATCTGGGAATGCCCCAAAATGGCAACACCTCCCCAGGTGAGACATAGCGAGGAGAAATAGGTTTATTTCCCCTCATTTTTTCCTGCATTCTGCAGCACACATGTAAAGAGGAAAATGCCTCAGGGGATTGTTTTTGAACAGGAAGAGGCCCCTTTCTGCACAAAAACAATCATGCTAGCAATGCAGGAACCCCTGCACCATTGTGCAAGAGTGCCTGCGCTGGCGCTAGGCAGCACATTGTGCACCAGCACAGGGAAAAGCAGAAGTGTGCCGTGCAATGTTAAATACAGCGCATTGCTGCCCTTTCCCTATCACACAGCGCAGCAAAGTCACTTGCTGCGCTGCATGATATGATGATAAATATGTCCCTGACTTAGGTGCTGGGCCTTTTAATGATATTGTTCTGGATAGGTGCTTTAGTTTCAGACAGATCAGCTCAGAAACAAATATAGGCAACCTTTGACTACTGTTTCTGAGCTGTACTATCTAAAAATAAAGCAGTAACTGAGAGAAATCTGGCGTAAATTAGTTTTCTTTGCTCAGTACAGAACCACAGAAACAGGTGCTTGGCTCAGAGCACCAGAAAAGCTTGTGTAAACCCTATGTTAAACTCAACAGAAAATAAAAAATATATATCCACACTTGATCTAACAAAACGTACGCCTGTTTATTCTGCACATCCCAATTGTGTCTACAGTATTGTGCATATTGGAGTAGCTCTTTCCATTTGGAAACGGGCCTGACAAACCATATAGTGCAATATTTATTATTGATGTTTCTGATTAGGCAGCATTATGGCTTTTTTTTTTGCAGTTTATATAGGCGAACCCGACCCAAATGGTTTTGGTGCGCTTTACATAAGCACCAGTTACATTACACAAGTTTTAGGCAGGTGGAGATTAACTGCTTAAACTCATCAGACCTTAAAAGAGAGATGTGCGTGCCTAGCTTCATTCTAAACTCTGAGAGGCCTTTTGAAAAAAGTATCGAGTTTTCTGCTGTTTCTGTGAATCCTTCCTGCTTTGGGAGGAAACTCGAGGCAGGACTTCAGGATGCCCCACCAGAGATGCAAATGCACCTCTACACACAACAAAGGGAACATTAGCATAGCAAATGACCCGTCCGCTCTTAACCCAGACTGGGGGATGGGTCCTGCTTCTAACAACGCACCTTTCTACAGAGAAGCAACACGAAAGGAATGAGGTGTGCAAACCCAGGCTGTCTCTGCACAGCCACAATATACCACCAGTTAAACAATTGCAACCCTTAAGCGATGTAGGATTTTGAAGGCGCAGCAAATTTTATCTGTACATTGCATGTTAGATTTAATTATAACATCGACTGATAGTGCTTTTATTCAATCAATTTAACTAAAACATTATGTACAAAAAAACTTTTAGAATCAAATGCCGCTTTTCCCCAATATGAAAGAGTGGTATTTTATTTCCTCTCTCATATGTTTAACCCCAGTAAAGAACAATTGCACATTCTCCCACCATTTAACAAAAAATGTGCACCTGTTTGAAAGCGGACAGGAATAGAGAGGAAGAGTAATCGCCCCTGTGTAGGAACAGACAGTTAATGGCTCTGAGTTGCACCCATCTCAGACCCTTCCCATACACTCAGTGTGGAAGCCTTGGAGGGGCTAAAAAGCACCCCCTGAGGCTGCGTTTAAGCCGTGGCAGTCGAAGCCGTAGCGCTGAATGGAACACATTAACAGCTCCTTGGAAGAGGTGCTGAAGATGAGAGCAGCTCTAGGTCCTGGTGGGCACTTCTCACTCTTTCATGTAATATTTTTTAATTTAAAAAAAAAACAACCAGCATCCTGATAAAGGGCAGGTTACGCATAAATCACTTATGTAATTTATTTTTGTCTTGCAACATCGAAATTTTACATTCAGAACAGGCGCTCTTTTGAGATATACCCTGTGTGAGCCTACAGTCTTCTGATCAAATTGAATAGTAAATCTGTCATACTGTCTCTGTAGAGGTGTGGGGCTTCCTTTTATTTTTCATTGTTAAGGCATGGTGTGGCCTCTGACATTATTTGTGCTTTTATTTCGAAAAGAGCACTGAGACATTTCAACAAATGTATTTTGCTGCTATTTTTTTAAATTAATTTTGCTAACTTTTTTATTCCTCC
Organism: Calotriton arnoldi; assembly: GCA_963921515.1. Taxonomy (NCBI): domain Eukaryota; kingdom Metazoa; phylum Chordata; class Amphibia; order Caudata; family Salamandridae; genus Calotriton; species Calotriton arnoldi. Next base: position 704,577 of record CAWUFW010009387.1, read on the forward strand.
TGCAACTTTTGTGAGTTATTCTCACACTTCACTGTTATATTGTGTGTAATGCCATGCCATGGTAGTGAAAGTAAATATGGAACAGTGCAAAGGTAAAATCTAAGTTTATTAGCATAGTCAGAGCCAAATTATGCAGCAGGGTTGAGTAAATTATGGGGCAAGAAAAGGCAAGTTATGTGGCTAATGCATGATATTTTGTGATAGTATTACTTCATTATTTTTTCATTTTTACACTTGTTAACATAGGTCTGGGCATTGGTTTCACTTCATTAGTAACAGTTTAACACCTATATTTAGCGAAGATGCAAAAGAAAGATAATCTGTCAGACTTTGCACAGGGCCTTTTACTGCGAGGCAACACGTGTCGTTGCATTTCTAGCAACTTTTGAACCATTTGAGGTAGAATATTTTTTTGTTGAAATCCACAGGTTATGGAGCAGATGAAAGATTATATGGAAAATACAGCTAGTCTATAATTGTACGAATTAAGCAACAGCCGCACAACCACATAATTACAGTGACACTGAGTATAGGAAGAGAGACATGAACAAAACTGTTTTACTGCCTAGCAATTAATATTCTGCTATCTATTTAACTCTAAAAATGGACCCCTGGGTAGTGTGCTTCTTGCCTCAAAACGCATCAACGCCTCATCAAGGGTAGTAAGTGTTATATAAATACAATATACAATTACATGAAAAAATATGATGCCATAATGTAAATATGCAGATGTAAAAAGTAAATTATGCTATTTTATGTCATACTTAAGGGAGGGGAGACCAAAGGATAACATTGACAGGTTTTTACCCTGTCCAAGCAGGGACCTTTCCTTCTAGTCAGGGTAAGGGGGCTTACACTTCTAATTCTCAGAGGCAACGTGTAAAGCATGTGTACATAACACACATAGTAACACAGTGAAAACACTACAAATGGACACCACACCAGTTTAGAAAAATAAAATACCTTCATCTAAACCACACAACGACAAAAATCCAGCACACATATATCAAAATATCACTTTTAGAATGAGTATTGCAAAAATAACACTTGTAACAACATATAGCTCCAACTGGGGCTATTGAGACATCATGACAGGCAGAAATTCCAAGTACGCTGCGGACTGCAAGGTGTACAGGCTGGCTACGGAGTCATAATGATCCCTAAGTAACAGTACCTTGGAAATCGAAGTCAACGGACGGTGCACAGCATCACAAAGGTGAAGCGTTGATGGGCCAAGGCGAGGGCCCGCTCCTTACTGCCACAGGGGAGGTGAGGCGTTGAGTCCACAAGGCATCGAGTTCGGTCTGGCAGGGGAGGTGAGGCGACGGTGAGGCGGCGATTCCTTTAAGCAGTCGGTGTCGATGAGTTCGGGAAGTCACCCACATTGGTTATTGGCTCCGTGATGACGAGATGCAGGCACTGGCGACGACAGACGTCAGTGCGAGCGCTGGCGTCGGGAAGAACGATAACTTGCAGTGTCGGCGGGTGTCAGAGCTGCGATGCAGTCAGGGCAGTGCGTCGTACACTTCACGAACGGTGCCCACGGCCTCGGTGCATGTCACGGCATCACTGGCAGCATCGCTGACCCAGGAATTGGAATTGGCACCCTTTGGCAACCAGGAGTCCAGCAGAGGAAGCCAGGTGCTGTTTAGCAAGTTGCAGGTAAGATCTTTGTGCCCCTGAAACTTCAGAACAGGAGGCAAGCTCTACTTCAAGCCCGTGGAGAATCTTCTTAAATAGGATACCAGAGCAAGGCAAAAGTCCATCCTTTCCACTGCCCACAGACAGAAGCAGCAACTGCAGGCCAACCCAACAAAGCCACACTTGTTCCCATCGCTCTGTGTGCTGCACAGAGGCCAAGCATTGGATCAGCATGTAATATGCACACATTTATGAACCAATGCCATGCGATGTGAGAAACTCTCACTGCCTTCATCTTCAACTACGAAGCCCTCAACTGTGCCCCATTATGAACTGCCATCCCCAACCCAAATTCACCCAGACAGCTATGGGCGACTCCGTTCACAGTATGCACTAGACAAGAATTCTATGTTGCATGAAAAAACCTACAGAAAAATAACATCTGGCAAAACTAAATTACACTTGGGGTATGCAGCATGAAATAAAACGTGAAATGTAAACAGGGACTGCATCGCTAACATGGATTACTGTTGGCCCGGTGCCAAGGCTTAAATCTGGTTACCCAGTTGCACAGTCTACAGCTCTTGCCATAACACCACATCCTGGGAAGAGGGAGGAAGGCAGGCAAAAGCCACATGAAAGATCGGCTTGTTTTTGGATCAAGGTTCTAACAGAACCTCAAGCTGAGACAGAGCCAGGATTCAGGCTCAAGCCTGACTCAAAATTTCAGTGTCCTGACCCACCTCTAGTTTGTTTGATTGAAGAATCAGGTCTTCAGCTTCTTGCAGAATTCAAGAAGAGAAGAAAGAAGGAGGCTCCAATGTGGAGTGGGAGGTCGTTCCGCACTTTAGGAGTGATGTAATAGAACGCCCATCATCCTAGTTCTGCGTATGCATGGAATGTATGCAGATTGGAGTCCTGCGGAACAGCGGTGTCTAGTCTGGTTGGTGGAAGGAGATGCAACTATTCAGATATGTTGTGTCTAAGTTGCCTAGTGCCTTCAGTGAGTGTGTGAGGTGTTTGAAATGAGTGCGTTTGTGTATCAGGAGTCAGTGGAGCTCCCTGAGGTGTGGTGTGATGTGAGCACTATGTGGGATGTTGTGGATGAGTAAGACTGCTGAGTTCTGAATGGTTTGTAGTCTTCTAGTGGGTTGCTTGGTGATCTCAGAGTAGAGGCTGTTCCGGTAGCCTCACTTGCTAGTGACCGTTTTTCTATTGTTGCTTAGGAGCCATTTTGAAGATCCTCCTCAGCATTTCCAGAGTGTGGTGATGGTACTGACTTGTGCATTTATGTCCAGTTTACTGTTGATGATGATTTTGAGGTTCCTGATATAGGTGCTGGGTGTGGTGTGGGTCCGAGCTTGGCTGGTCACCAGTTGGAGTCCTATGGCGAGGTGCTCTTGAACGAAAATCACTAGTTCTATCTTATCAGTGTTAAGCTTGAGACAGTTGACTCTCATCCATTTAGCAACTTTGGTCATGCAGGAGATGAACTTGACTCTTCTGTTGGGCCTCTTGTCCGAGAGGGAGAGTATGAGTTGTGTGTACTCGGCCAGTGGCGGTTTGTGACTTTTAAAAGTAGCATTTTGTAAACGTTGGTTATGATTTTTATGTAGGGAGCGAAGTGAGCAAGCTTAATGAACAAACATGAAGTTTGGGAGATCCTCCTCCCGAGAATTAAAAAAAAAAACAATTGGCAAATGGTGCAAACAAATTTAGTGAGAAAGCAAGATTTATAAAGCAGTGGAAACATATAGTTTTAAAATATTAAACACATTGAAAATGTCCCCGTATCAGTACATGTAACAGCTCAGCAGGGCTTCCAGGCAGAGTATCAACAGGTTCCAAAGTGTACTGAAGTGGTGGTGTTGAGGTCCTTCGTTTTTACACAGTTGTGCCTTTGAAGTGGGGAGAAGCCTCTAGAGGCATGCATTTGAAGTGCCCAGATGCCCTGCCTTCCCTGCCCTGGCTCCAGACTAACCACAGGGGTTATGCAGCCCTTTGTGTGGAGACAGGACACAACCTATTCAAGTGTAAGTGGGGCTGTGCCCAGCACCTCCCTCTCATCCTGCCAGTTATGGCCCATCCAGTCACACCTAAGCTCCCATTGTGTACATTGTGTGTGGCTGTCTAGGAGAAATACACAAAACCCAACTGCCAACTACACCCAGTCATGTGGCCCAGGGACAGGCTGAAGGCACAAAAGGGTAAGGCAAGAAAATGCCAACTTTCTAAAGGTTAACATAGAGAAACAGGAGTTGGGCCAATACCAGTCAGCAAGGCTAGGCCACTAACAATAAAACAACAATTGAATTGGCAATGCTGACGATCCTTTAATACATTCACTTGTTTCGTGGGCGCGCAAATTAATTATTGCAACCACCATTTATTTTTTCATATTCGGAAATATTCAAAAATCATTTTTGCATCAAAAACTAATTGACAGTTGACCAACATACATGAAAAACATTACCAGCATATTTTTTTCAATCACATTAATAACCCACAAAACATTTAATGGAAATCATAACTTACACATGTGAAAAGAATCAACAACCTATTCACACCTGTGTGTACACCTAAACAACCTTGTATCCTGGTTCTGAATTGAATAGCCCACTAAGAGCCACAGTAATTTAATCATTCACCTAGCTTCTATCAGGTGGGCAAAGCCCGAAGCGTGACAAAAAAAACTTGAATTCAATGAATGGTGCTAGGAATATATTCTTTACATCATTTCAACCTAATCGTGTTCCCTGTACACCGGTAATGTCTTTGAAGCACGCAGGAGCAGCCTGTCAGTTGATTCCCTTGTGTTCTACCTCAGCCTCCCAGAGTGTTCTAAAAAACAACTAGGGCGCTATCAGTCTTACTTATGACAAACCCATGGCACACTTGTAACCATGTTGATTGAATCAAACTGGTAGAACTTAAAACATTTAATTTAGTAAGGAACATAATGAAGGGTTCAGTTTGTCGTGGAAATTATGGTTAGTGCTGTAGAAAGAAAAATTAGGACACATTTTAAGTGAGTACTCAAATATCTTCCTCTTCTATTTCATTAAAAATATTCTGACATGCAGACTGAAACATGCACTTTCAATACCAGCAGCAGATTGCCAGTTAACTCCCTGGTGATGAGCAGCTTTACTATAGTGTTCTAATGAGCAACTAGAGTGCTAACATTCTGAATTTATGCCAAAAGTGTGGTACATCTGAACACCATCTTGATAGAATGGAAGTGGAAAACTGAAAGCATTTTCTTCTGAGGATACTGCAGTAAATGAGGAAATTAGGGAGCTACATAACAGATAAGTCTCCCAAGATGTCCACTAGAGAAAAAAAGAGCCCAAATATAGAACAAAATCACCCAAATTTAGCCCAAGTATAGCCCAATGTCAGAGGTGTGCAAAACATTTCTTGTTGTTGTTTTTCTGCAGTATTATATAGCACAGACTTGATCCGAAAGTATTGGAGTGCATTACATGAGCAACATTACTCAAGGACAAATTCATTTTGTTTTTAGGCATGGGGAGATTGATGTTGAGCTGACGTGGAAACTTGAACCTGGTTCCCCAGTTGCAAAGTCTGCAGCTCTGGCCGTAATGCCACATCCTCTCTCTTAAGTGTGACAAATAATCAAGTGATCAACTATATAAAAAAACATAAAGATAGCAAATTATTTAAAAGCGATTTGTCGCTATTTGAGAACTCAGAAAATATATCCTCATTTTAGTTGTTTAGAGCACTAACTATAGTTTCTCTGGTAATAACACCCTCTCATGGAGGAGGGAGCAGAGGAAATAGGTTGACCACGCCGGGCAGGCAGGAGGGGTAGTGGCAGCACATCGTACCATGGAGGGCAGAGGAAAGAGGGGCAAGGGCAGAAAACCAACCATGCAATACAGGCAAAAGTAGCTGTGGAAGCATGAAATACCGTTGAGGGCAGTAGGAAGAGGCAGTGGCAGTACAACCATAGATGCCAACAGACCCAATTCAGACAGGAGACTCCTGATGTTTTTATTCCCGAAAGGGCTGTATTTTATCTGCCTCCTACCTAAAAGCTCCTCTTTTTCAATGTGAGTCAAAGGGGAAAAAAATTCCCCTGTTTTTCTTTTTCAAAATCTCCCTCTTACCAAGTTCAAAATGTTGGCAAATAAAGTACATTGGATCACGGAGGGCAGGAGGAATGGTGTAGGGACTTGGACTCGGATAAGAGAGGACAGGAGGAAGATGGGCTGGGGGACCAAACGGACCTTACAGAGCAGGCATCAGGGGTTGTAGTAGCACAATACACCAGACAGTGCAAGTGGGATGGCAGTGCAGCACAACGGACCCTGGAAAGCAATCGGGAGTGGACAGGGCCATGCACATTGACAACAGAGAACAGAGAGGAAAGATGCAACGGCAGCACGCTGACCATACCGGACAGACAGGAGGGACAGTTGCAGCCTAACGGACCATGAAGGGCAGGAGGGAGGGGGCAGGGGCATGACAAAGGACCAGATAAGGCAGGAAGGAAGGGATAGAGGTCTGAACATGGAAAACTGAGTCCGGGGGCAGGAGCAGCAATCTGACAATGGAGGGCAGAAGGGATGGGCACCGGAAACACAACACAGCATGGAGGGCAACAGTGAGACTATAATGCTATACACACAGACGTTGGAGGAAAGGTGGGGGCGGTCAGGGACAGCAAACTGACTACACAGGGCAGGTGGGAGGGGATGTGGCAGCACAGAAGACTATGCATGGCAAGCAGGAGGGTTAATTGCAGCACAACAGCCATGGTGGGCAAGAGGGAGGGGACAGGAGCATGCACAAAGGACCATGGAGGACAGAAGGGAGGGGTATGAGGTGGACACACACAAAAGAGGGCAGGGGAAGGGCTTCACAACAGACCACGCAGGGCAGGCAGGAGGAACAGTTGCAGCAAAACAGAGCATGGAGGCAGAAGGGAGTAGCAAAAAAATGGATCTTGGAGGACAGGAGAGAGGGATGGGGCATGGAACTTGACAGGCAGATTGGGGGTAGCAGGGACAGGCGGCAGCCATCTGACGATGCCAGGCAGGTGGAAGGGGCAGTGGCAGCTCAACAGAATACTACGGGGCAGATTTACAAGCCCCCTGCGCCACCAGTACGTCACTTTTTGTGACGCACTGGTGGCGCAGGGAGCTCCTCCATATTTACAAGGACAGGAAAAGCCACCCTGCGTGACTTTTCCTCTCCTTGTAAATACGGCCCCTTCACACGCAGCACTTTGCGTTGAAGGGGCGTTCCATGGGTGTTGCTGTGGGTGTTCCCATGCAACACCCATGGAACAAGATACATCTCCAGATTTGCGAGGGGTGGCGTAGCGAGGCGCAACGAGAAGAAATGTTTTCATTTCTCCTCGTTTTTTCCTCTTCCAATGCGTGCTGCATTCTACAACACGCATTGAAAGAGGAAAACGCCTGTAGTGATTGTTTTTGTGCAGGAAGGTGCCCCTTCCTGCACAAAAACAATCTCCCCACGACGCAGGCATCCTTGCACCATGGTGCAAGGGTGCCCGTGCCAGCGCGTGGCTGCAGTTTGTGCGCCAGCGCAGGGGGAAGCACAGAGATGTGACATATTCTTGTAAATATGTTGCATTGACATATTCTTGTAAATATGTTGCATCCCTGTGCTTCGGAAGTGCCGCAGCGTGGCGCAGCCAAAGGGCTTGCGGTGCCACGCTGCAGCACTTCCTTGTAGATCTGCCCCTACGAGTAGATAGGAGTGTGGCAGGTCCATGGAATATGGTGAGCAGACAGAGGGGAGCAGAGGCATGCACACAGACATCAGAGGGCAAGTGGAAAGAGAGTAGGGGCAGCAAGCTAAGCACAGAGGCTAAGGAGGAGGGCAATGATGAGGCATATAATTTGGCAACAGAGAGTGGAAGTAGTGGGCAGGGACATCAAGCTTGATGGAGAGCAGTGGTAGCACATCAGACCGTGCAGGGCAGGAGCGAGGGGGCTCGTGCATGGACTCAGACAAAAGAGGGTAGGGAGGAGGGTGATGGGGCAGGAAGGGCAGTGGCAGAACAATAGCCAAAAATGGCTGTAATGAGGGGGCAGGGTCATGGACTTGGACAATGGATAGCAAGGAGGGGGGTGGGCAGGAGCAGCAAGCTTGGGTGGGGGCAGCACAATGCCAGGCCAGACCTTGTGTTTAACCCCCCACTGTACATTGTGATGGGCATCTTACTTAACGGTAAAAAAAAATAGAAATTCACTGAAAAAACCAAAGGTTACAGGGCCATTATACTTAGGAAACACAATTAAAAAACCCTTAAAAATTCACTAAAAAAGCCAAAGGTTACAGGAACGTTGTAGTTACTCGTACAAAACCAGCGAAATTCAGCAGGTATATATACCTGAGCTAACTATAATTTATGCCCCCACAATGCACTGCTTATGACCTCACATATTAGATCACTTATGACATGGTCAGTGAAATTACTCATGACACCGCTGATGACATCTTAAATGACATCACTGATGACATCATCCAGTGATTGTTAGTGTTTTCTAAAAGTGTATGAGTTTTAAACATAAATACAAAGGCACTACAAAAGTACCACATATGCCCAGATATACAAATTTGGTTTCCTATAATATCTCAATAACTACTGAACGATTTACACCAAATAATAACAGGCATGATCTCCAGAACAGAATCTACTTTTCTCCCGATTTTTTATAATTCTGTCCGGTGGTTCGGACTGCAGGAGTGTGTAGACTCTAGGTAATTAACATGGGAAATGCACTTTTTTTTACCTCTGCCTTTTTCTATGCCCCCGAAACTTTCCATGCACGGCTAGAATCACCGGCACACTTTTTGGGAACATTTTGTGAAGATTCGTCAACCGGTGCAAAAGATATAGAACACTAAAAATTCAGTTGCCATCCAATAACCCATACCCACCCTAACTCCTAAAAAAGCCCTTATGACCTAAGACCCTATACTCACCCTAAACCCTAAAAAATACCTTACCACCCAAAACCCAATACCCACCATAAACCCTAGAAAGTCCCTTGCCACCCAAAAACCCATATGCACCCTAAAACCTAAAAAAGCCCATATCACCTGAAAACCCATACCCAACCTAAAACCTAAAAAAACCCTTACCACCCAAAAACCCATCCCCACCCTAAACCCTACAAATTCCTGTGCCGCCCAAAAAGCCATACTCACCCTAAATCCTAAAAAAGCCCTTATCACCTAAAAACCTATACTCACCCTAAACACAAAAAAATACCTTACCACCAAAAACCCATACCCACCCTAAACCCCAGAAATTCCCTTGCCACCCAATAACACATACCCACCCTAAACCTCACAACCAAAAACCCATAACCACCCTAAACCCTAAAAATTCATATCACCGAAAACCCATACCCACCCTAAACCATAAAATGTCCCTTGCCCCCCAAAAACCCACACCCACCCTAAACCTCAAAAATTATCTTGCCACCCAATAACCCATACACACTGTAAACCCTACAAAATTCCTTCCCGCCAAAAATCCCACACCCATCCTAAACGACAAAAATACCCTTGCCACCCAAAAAACCCATACCCATCCTAAACCCTGAAAAATCCCTTACCAATCAAAAACCCAAACAAGCACTAAACCCTAAAAGATTAATTACCACCTAAAAACCCATACCCACTGTAAACCCTAAAGGTTCCCTTGCCACCCAAAACCTATGCCCACCCTAAAAAATCCCTTACCACCCAAATACCCATACACACCCTAAACCCTAAAAATCCGTTACCACTCAAAAACCCATACCGCCAAAATCTTAAAAATTCTCTTGCCACCCAAAAACCCATACAAATGCTAAACCCTAAAAAATCCCTTGCCACTCAAAAACCCCTACAGATGCTAAACCCTAATAAAATCATTATCGCCCAAAAACCCATACCCAACCTAAACCCTAAAGGTTCCCTTGCCACCCAAAACCCATACCCACTCAAAATCCTAAAAATTCCATATCACGCAAAAACCCATACCCACCCTAAAACATAAAATGTCCCTGCCCCACAAAAACCTACACCCACCCAAAACCTTAAAAAATCCCTTGCCACCCTAAAACCCATACCCACTATAAATCCTACAAAATCCCTTGCCACCAAAAATCCCACACCCACCTTAATTGATAAAAATTCCCTTGCCAACCATAAAACCCATACCCACCCTACACCCTAAAAAACCCTTACCACACAAAAACCTACACCCACCCTAAACCCTAAAAATTCATTTGCCACCCAAAAATCATACCCATCCTAAGCCCTAAAAAGCTCTTAACTCCCAAAAACCTATTCCCACCCTAAACTTTAAAAGATCCCTATCCACCCAAATACCCATACCCTCCTAAAACCCTAACACAAACCGTACAACCCAAAAACTCATAACCACCCTAAACCCTAAAAAATCCTTATCACCAGAAAACCCATACCCAACCTAAACCATAAAATTTCCCTTGCCCCCAAAAACCCACACCCACTCCAAACCATAAAAATTATCTTGCCACCCAAAAACCCATGACCGCCCTAAACCCTAAAAATACCTTTGCCACCCAAAAATCCATAACCACCCTAAACCCTGGAATTTCCCTTACCACCCAAAAACCCATACGCACCCTAAACTCTAAAAAAGCCCATATCACCTAAAAACCCATACCCACCCTAAAATCTAAAAAATCCCTTACCGCCCAAAAACCCATACCCACCCTACACCATAAAAATTCCCTTGCCACCCAAAAAACTAATACCCACCCTAAACCCTAAAAAATCCTTTACAACTCAAAAACCTATACCCATCCTAAACCCTAAAAATTCAATTGCCACCTAAAAACTCATACCCACCCTAAACCCTAAAATATCACTCACCATTCAAAACCCATTCTCACCCTAAACCCTAAAAATTCCCCTGCCCCTCAAAAACCCATACCGACCCTAAAAAATTCCTTCCCACACAAAACCTAAACCCAAAAAGATTATTACCACCCAAAACCGCATACCCACCCTAAACACTAAACGTTCCCTTGCCACCCAAAACCTATGCCCACCCTAAACCCTAAAAAATCCCTTACCACCCAAAAACCTATAATCACCCTAAACCCTAAAAATTCCCTTGCCACCTAAAAACCCATACCCACCCAAATCCCTAAGAATTCCCTTGCCACCCAAAAACCCATACCCACCCGAAACCCTAAAAATCCCTTACCACCCAAAAACCCATACCCATCCGAAAGCCTATAAAATTATCTTGCCATACAAATGCTAAACCCTAATAAAATCATTATCACCCAAAAACCCATACACACCTTAATCCCTAAAGGCTCCCTTGCCACCCAAAACCCATAACCACCCTAAAACCTATAAAATTCCCTACCACCCTAAACTCTAAAAATTCACTTGCCACCCAAAAACCCATATCCACCCTAAGACATAACTTACCACCCAAAACCCACAACCACTCTAAACACAAAAATTCCTTATCACCCAAAAACCCATACCCACCCTAAACCATAAAATTGCCCTTGCCCCACAAAAACCCACACCCACCCAAAACCTTAAAAATTCCCTTGCCACCCAAAACCCCATACCCACCGTAAATCCTACAAAATCCCTAGCCACCAAAAATCCCACACCCATCTTAAAAGATAAAAATTCCCTTACCGCCAATAAAACCCATACCCACCCTAAACCCTAAAAAATCCCTTACCACTAAAAGACCTACACCCATCCTAAACCCTAAAAATTCAACTGCCACCCAAAAATTAATACCAGCCTAAACCCTAAAATATCCCAAACCATTCAAAAACCCATAGTCACCCTAAACCCTAAAAATTCCCTTTCCACTCAAAAACCAATACCCACCCTAAATAATTCCTTGCCACCCAAAAACCCATACAAACTCTAAGCCCTAAAAGATTCATTACCACCCAAATACCCATACCCATCCTAAACCCTAAAGGTTCCCTTGCCACCCAAAATCCATACCCACCCTAAAACCTAAGAAAACCTCACAACCCAAAAACCCATAACCACCCTAAACTCTAAAAATTCCTTATCACCGAAAAACCCATACCCAACCTAACCCATAAAATTTCACTTGTCCCCCAAAACCCACACCCACCCAAAACCCTAAAAAGCTCTTATCACCTACAAACCTATACTCACCCTAAACCCTAAAAAATACCTTACCCCCCAAAAACCCATACCCACCCTAAACCCTAGAAATTCCCTTGCCACCCAAAAACCCATACGCACCCTAAAACATAAAAAAGCCCATATCACGTAAAACGCATACCTACCCTAAAACCTAAAAAATCCCTTACCACCCAAAAACCCATACCTACCCTAAAACCTAAAAAATCCCTTACCACCCAAAAACCCATACCCACCCTAAACCCTAAAAAAGCTCTTATCACCTAAAAACCTATAATCACCCTAAACCCTAAAAATACCTTACCACCCAAATCCCATACCCACCCTAAACCCTAGAAATTCCATTGCCACCCAAAAACACATACCCACCCTAAGACAAACCTCACAACCAAAAAACCCATAACCACTCTAAACCCTAAAAATTCCTTATCACAGAAAAGCCCATACACACCCTAAACCATAAAATTTCCCTTGCCCCTCAAAAACCCACACCCACCTTAAACCTTAAAAATTCTCTTACCACCGAAATAGCAATACACACCGTAAACACTACAAAATTCCTTGCCACCAAACATCCCACACACATCCTAAACGATAAACAATCCCTTACAACTCAAAAACCTACACCCATCCTAAACCCTGAAAATTCAATTGCCACCCAAAAACTCATACCCACCATAAACCCTAAAATATCCCTTACAATTCAAAAACCCATACTCACCCTAAACCCTAAAAATTCCCTTGCCACTCAAAAACCCATACCCACCCTAAAATAAATTCTTGCCACCCACATACCCACACAAACACTAAACCCTAAAAGATTAATTACCACCCAAAAATCCATATCCATCCTAAACCCTAAAGGTTCCCTTGCCACCCAAAAACCCATATCCACCCTAAACCCTAAAAAATCCCTTACCACCCAAATACCCATGCGCACCCTAAACCCTAAACATTCTCTTGCTACCCAAAAACCCATATAAATGCTAAACCCTAAAAAAATCCCTTGCCACCCAAAAACCCATACAAATGATAAAACCCTAATAAAATCATTATCGCCCAAAACCCCATACCCAACCTAAACCATAAAATTTCCCTTTCCCCACTAAAACCCACACCCACCATAAATCCTACAAAATCCCTTGCCACCAAAAATCCCACACCCATCTTAAATGATAAAAATTCCCTTGCCACCCATAAAACAAATACCCACCCTAAACCCTAAAAAAATCCCTTACCACCCAAAAACCTACACCCACCCTAAACCCTAAAAATTCACTTGCCACCCAAAAATCATACCCATCCTAAAGCCTAAAATAGCTTAGCACCCAAAAACCTATACCCACCCTAAACCCCAAAAAATCCCTTCCCACCGAAATACCCATACCCACCCTAAATCTAAAAAATTCAGTTGCCACCCAAAAACCCATACCCACCCTAAACGCTGAAAAATACCTTCCCACCCAAAAATCCATACCCACCCTGAACCCTAAAAAAGCCCTTATCACTATAAACCTATACTCACCCTAAACCCTAAAAAATACCTTACCACCCAAAAGCCCATACCCCTAAACACTAGAAATTCCCTTGCCACCCAAAAACCTGTACGCACCCTAAACCCTAAAAAAGCCCATATCGCCTAAAAACACATTTCTATTGTAGTTTGATGTCATAACCTTTTTCCCAGAAACAGTAAGAAAGCCTATCACTTTAATTATATTTACATTTAGGTACAAATGTTGACTGCATGCCAATGTTTGTGTGCTTTTTTATATTTTTCTTATAATATGCCCTACTCTTTATAAGACCATCACATGAGCAGCACTTCTTTTAGTTAAAAATCTTTCAGAGCATCAGTCTTTCCACATCATGGTGTTCTTCCCCAAGTCAACGACATATAATCGTACAGTACTAGGCAGTGTCCCTGCTTTTAAAAAAGGTGCATTGCACCTTCTCATATCACCAACTCCCATTGTTAAGGTTTACCATAATTTTTAGACCACAACAAATTTAAATAAAGCAGCGAAAGTCACATAATTTTTGGAACTTTGCTCTACACTTGCTAAGCAAAATTTCCAAAATTGCACCACTTCACATACTATTGTCATTTGCAGCAACATTTTACTGCAAGTACATGAGAATAATGCAAATGGTCCGAACATGAACGGCTGTTGCTTGCGCCGCCTGTGTTTTTTCATGCTATGTTTTTACCACAGCGCGTATTTTGTGCTCCAATATCACACTCAATGATGGATTCTCATTTTGAGTAATTGCATGTGATTTCGCATAATTTTCCTGAAAATTATCATAATTATGTGAAAACAAATTATGAGAATATCACACACCGTATCATTTTACACATTTGACTGGATCTCTGCCTTCCAAATCTTGCCAAATTGATTACTAGGCCTTCTCTGATTACCCCCTTTTTTAGTGTACATGCACATATCACCTTGTTATCCCTCTAACTAGCCCACTGCTGTGTTGTTGCCTATATGTTTCAGTCCTAACTATATTATAATTTGTGTGTCTATCTCTCACGGCTAATTATTATTATTTGAATTTGTAATGCGAACAGCTACCCCAAGTGGTTTCCCGGCGCAAAGAAGTGAGGGGAGAGATTCATGAATTAAAAGAGCTAAGTCTTCAAACCGTTGTGAAAACTGAGGATAGATGTACAGCTTCTCAATGACTATGGGAGAGAATTCCAGAGTTTCTGGCCCAAATATGAAAAGGAATGACTTGTCATATGAGTCAAGCAGAACCTAGGCACATAGATCGCAAGGATCGAGAAGGATGATAAAGTGAAACCAAGCCTTAAAAATAACCTTGTAGCATAAGGCTTTGAACATGATACGGTTAGGAATTGTCAACCAATGAAGCTCGCGAAGAAGGTTGGAGACTGAGGACGTTTTTGGAAGTTGGTAGTACAACCTTACAACTGCATTCTGAACTAATTGTAGCTGGCAGGTTGTAGCTTTATCGGCTCCCAAATAGAACACATTGCTGTAGTTCAGTCTGGCTAAAATCAAAGCCTGGATCACAGTCCTTTGAGCGGGAGTAGGGATCATCCAAATGATATTTTTTAGCCATTTGAGGACCGCAAAACAAGTGGCGTTCACCTTAGCCACTTGAGGCTTCATAGACAATTTGTCATCCAGAAGGAATCCCAGATTTTTACTTTCTGAGATGGAATAGGCAGAGCCCCTACAGAGTTGGTACAGTGATGAGGACCCCAGATGGAAGAGTTTTTCCCCAGAATCATGATTCCAGTCTTATCGCCATTGAACCTGAGACAGTTTTTGTTCATCCATAAGGAGATGCTACTCAGGCTCAAGCTTAAATCCATGGGTCCATTTTTCTGTTAAGATGACAACATAAAGATGATCTGTGTGTCATCTGCGTAGGAGAAAAGTGTCAGACCACACCTCTCCACTTCATCAACCAAAGGGCGGACGTAGATGTTAAACAAGAAATGGCTCAGCACTGAACTCAGAGCATGAGTCTCAGACCTGGCATTGGGGAAAAACTTGAAATGTACAATCTGTCAAAAATTATCTTAGCCAGGCCAAGGCTGAGCCCTCAAGGCCCAGGGCAATCAGTCTCTCCACCAAAATGGAATGAGACACTGTATCGAAGGCTACGCTAAGGTTAACAAAAAGATTGCAGCCGTACTGCCATAAAGGCGCTGCCTCTAGCACTCGGTAATGCCCAAGAAGGCGAATTCCGTACTGTGTTCAGCCCTAAATCCAGACTGAGAAAGATGATGTAAATTGTGAGCCTCCACAAACGAGGTAAGCTGGCTATTAATATGTTTTTCCAAAACTTTGGAAACGATAGGAAGAAGGGAAATTGGATGAAAGTTGGACATATTGGTAGGGTCCAAGTTGGTTTTTTTTCAGGAGGGGAAGGACCATAGCATGTTTCTATTTCTTGGGAACCAGCCCCTCGCCAAGAGAGATATTAAGAAGATCTCTTAACATAGATAACAAGTTAGAGTCAAGTTGCCTGATCATGTTAGGGGGTAGAGGGTCCAAAGGAGAGCCTAATTTAATAGATTTAAATAGATTGCAAAATGGTATTGAAAGTCATAGTGTCCAACAAGGACCAAGTCCTTAGTTTAGGTGTTACATCAACATTAATCATGGTGATGTTAAAAGACATGGTGGGATTCTAATAGTTAAAGGTACAGCAAAATGATCAGACAACAATAGTAGCATATGGGAGTAGTCACCAAGTCCGAGACATTGGTAAAAACTGGATCCAACAAATGGCTGGCCAGATGAGTAGGGCCAGTTTTGCAAAAGTCAGACTGAGGACACCAAGATCCACTATGAGAGTGGATTTCAGGTTGCACATGGGATCTTCTAAATGAAGATTAATATCAGCAAGTAGGGTGAAATGTGTGGAGCTACCAAGTCTGGCAAGGAGGTACACCAATTTCCTGTATAACCAGGTAGACGATACAACAGGGCTCCTGAGAACGTGAATTTCAGCGTAAGCGAGAGCGCAATACAGAAATATCTACAGTCAGGAACAGAGAATTCCTCAGTTTTACACTGGTGTTTTTAAAAATAATGGCAATCCTCCTGCCTGTCCAGTCTTGTCTATCTTTCCTAACTATAGAATAGGTAGGGGGGAGGGCCGTAATTACATCTGGGGCGGAGCCCTCGCAAAGCCATGTCTCAGTAAGAAGCAGGCCATCAGGCTGAGAAGCCCATAAAAGTTGAATAGATGTTGTTGCTGTTTAGGGAGAGACCGACAGTTAAAACTGAAGATTCAAAATTTCCTGGTCTGACTAGATCCTCCAGAAGACTCAGAGATATGGTCAGCCATAGTGGGGGAAACCTCAAAGCCGTTGGCTGCAGATAAGTGCCAGGCATTACTATCATTGCTGTTTACATAGATAGAACATACATAATTACTGTTGCTTCAGTCTAAAGGACTCACCCCAGGCACAATAATCTGACAATCTATGGGGTGGACAGTCTGTAAAGCCTTTAATTGGTTTGGAGTGTAATTTAACCTCTCCAGTAGACTGGGACCAGGGTTAGTGGCCCCTGGCCCAGGCGAGACACGGACGGGCGCAGACGGGCTTACCTTTGGAACGCCTTTGGTGCACCAGCGGCACACCTGCTGCACGAGACTGTGGCACATCCACTCCACGGCCATTTTAAATAGGGCTGTGTCACTTGGAGCTAGACCGGAGGTGGCAGAGAAGTTATGGCACAACAAAAATGGCGCGGAAACAGCACTTGAACACGTGCTTTTCCTGCAGCCCAAAAGAAAAACACACAAGCCCCAAGTACCCCTGAAACACCCTTTGTTCCCACAGCAAGCAAGGATTTTAAAAAACAAAGCAAGCAAAATTAAAAATAGAGTAATTAAAATACAGTATTAGCCAACATACGGGGGAACATGGGGAAAAGATATATTATTAAAAGGCACTAGCAGACATAATAATATAGGCAGAACGAGCAGTAGTAGAGGCAGCTTTAACCAAGAAATGAGCCCCTATCTAGCCGCTGCGCATCCGCTCCCGGCCATCTTAAATAGGGCTGTGTCACTTGGAGCTAGACCGCGGGTGGCAGAGAAGTTATGGCACAACAAAACGGCCATCGGGCGAGGAAACAGCGCATGAACACATGCTTTTCCTGCAGTCTAAAAAGGATAACACACAAGCCCCAAGTCCCCCGAAACACCCTTTGTTCCCACAGCAAGCAAGGATTTTAAAAAACAACGCAAGCAAAATTAAAAATAGAGTAATTAAAATACAGTATTAGCCAACATACGGGGGAATGCAGGAAAAAGCTACATTTTTAAAAGGCCCAAGCAGACATGATAATATAGGTAGAACAAACAGTAGAAGAGGCAACTTTAATCAAGAAACGAGCCCCTACCTTACGGCTAAAGCAAATGCTTACATTCATAGGCACTGTGCCCCAAGTTATATTAAGAGCACCTCTGTGGTCGCACATCTATTAAATAAAAACATTTCCCACTAAGGAAGATAATAAATACAAAACTCTTCCAGCCACACATGCTACCTGTCCAAAAATGTACTTTGGCACCACACATGAATCACTGTACAATGCAAAACAGTAGCAGCACCTCAATCCTTAATGTCGGGAACCGGCTGCTTTTGGCTCTTCTCCCTACCTTTTCCCAGTTCCACTGCACCTGCTACGCTAATGATAGCTCAGGCCCACTGGAATTATGCAATTGTGCCGCTGCGGCGATTTTCGTACAATTATAAGTTTGCTGCATTTGCCACATAATCCATCATCTGTTGCATAATCTGCAGATTTTTAACAAAAAAATGTTGTTTCCGGCTCAAACGGTTCAAAAGTTACTAAAAATGCCCAGACGGTCTTAACAAGTTTAAGAATGACAAAATAATGAAGTAATACTCTCCGAAAATGTGACACATATTGCCGCATAAGTTGTCTTTTCTTGCCACATAATTTACTCAACCCTGCCACATAATTCCAGTGGCCCTGCTTATGCTCCGTGCATGGTCATCGAGCAGGCTTCACTCGGCTCTTTACCTCCTTCAGCCCTGGTGCCACTGTGCCTGCTGCAATAACAATAGATTTGCCCCAGTGCTCTTTCCTAACCAGTTTGCACTTTGATCCTTAGCCTTCTGAGCCCTGGAAGTAGGTTGCATTGGGCTCTTCACATCCATCTGCTGCGCTGCATCTGTCATATCAGCCATACTATAAATAAGACCCTTTCAACTCTGCATAGTGCCCTCCAATACAAGACAGGCAACAAACTGAGCTCTTAATAACACCATGTGTCCCCTGCTTCTCTTACTCCAATTATGTTGCCCCCTCTTTTGATATTTTAGAGAAAGTCATATATGATCAGTAAAAACAGTTGGCAATTTGACAGCCCTTTTAAAAGAAACAGACACACAATAGGAATGTTTATATTTCTCTGTAATATAAGCTCATAATATAGGAACCATAATACTGCCATTTCTATAGGTAATATTGCCTTTTTATATACCACCAGAGCGTAAAGAAGCACTACTACAAATTATACATTGCTGTGGGTGCCTCTCTTTCTTCGTGACTTTGCAGTTGAGGTGTACATATCAGGGGTCTCACAATGGTCATTTTCAGTGGTCTGTACTCACCGTGGGGTCTGTGGCCTGTGCTGATGGACTGCACATATTGTGGGTCTCTGTACAGCTTGTAAGGACATTTTTAGGTAACCTTTGCTCACCGAATGTATAAGGAATCTCTATAGACTGTTGGTTACAAGCCTAAGTAACTGTGCCAATATATTAATGACCCGTGTTACAGCAAACAAATGATGGACGGAATGCTGACAATGCATACATTCTCCCCCAGTCAAAAGATCTGGGTTAAATCCATCGTTCTTTTGCCCACTACGCCACCCCAGTTTGGACCCAGCCATATGCAAATCAGTCTTGACCCTGTGCCCCATGGGAACAGTCCAGACCGAACTGCCAGGCCAGGTCCTCCCTGGACCGGAAACAAGCATCCTGGGACCGGTTTCAGGGTATGTCACCCTTCTTCAGCCAGGCTAGCTTGAATCCAGTGGCACAGTGAGCAAGGGACCCACGTCTGGGCATACCCATCCCACTTAGGGTGAAAAGTGTTACAGCAAGCTATCCTGGCTGAAGAGGGGTGAAACCCCGAAACCGGTCCTAAGATGCTTGTTTCCAGTCCAGGGAGGACCTGGCTTGGCAGTTCGGGCTGGACTGTTCCCATGAGGCACAGGGTCAAGACTGATTTGCATATGGCTGGGTTCAAACTGGAATGGCATGGTGAGCAAAAAAACGATGGATTTAGGCCCAGATCTCTGTACTGGGGTGAATGTATGACATTGTTCTGCATTCTGTCCATCAAGTTTTATCTTTCACCTTTCTGCATCTCTGCTCTTTTGTGCCTTATTTCTGCCTATTTTCTTTATCCCTTATTTCCTCCCTTTACCTTTCCCCGCCGCTGCGGCCCCTCCCCCCCAGCGCGACCGGCCCAATCCAGCTCCCCTCCCCGCTCCCGCCTCCCAGCTGTCCAGCCCTCCCCGACCCCTACTTAATGGCGGCCACTGCGGGGACAGGCGAGCAAGACCACTGACTCATTGTCAGTGAAATTGCTCTCCCACCCTCGCAGCTCCATCATTAAGTGAGGCCTGCCCCTGCCCCTGCACTCTCGAGTGTTGGTGATCGAGGCCCTCCTCCACCCGCAGGTTTCCCTGCGCCTCATCCCTGGTGGTCCAGTGGACCTCTGTCTCCTTCCTCTAACTCTGCTCTTTCACTCGTTTTTCTACCTTTTATCTTTCACCTTTCTGCACTTTTCTGCATCTCTGCTCTTTTGTGCCTTATTTCTGCTCATTTTCCCTTCCTCTCGCTCTGCCCTTTCACTTGTTTTCACTCGTTTTTCTACCCTCTTTTATCTTTCACCTTTCTGCACTTTTCTGCATCTCTGCTCTTTTGTGCCTTATTTCTGCTCATTTTCCCTTCCTCTCACTCTGCCCTTTCACTAGTTTTCACTCGCTTTTCTACCCTCTTTTATCTTTCACCTTTCTGCATCTCTGCTCTTTTGTGCCTTATTTCTGCCTATTTTCTTTATCCCTTATTTCCTCCCTTTACCTTTCCCCGCCGCTGCTGCCCCCGCGGCCCCTCCCCCCCAGTGCGACCGGCCCAATCCAGCTCCCCTCCCCGCTCCCGCCTCCGCCTCCCAGCTGTCCAGCCCTCCCCGACCCCTACTTAATGGCGGCCACTGCGGGGACAGGCGAGCAAGACCACTGACTCATTGTCAGTGAAATTGCTCTCCCACCCTCGCAGCTCCACCATTAAGTGAGTCCTGCACCTGCCCCTGCTCTCTCGAGTGTTGGTGATCGAGGCCCTCCTCCACCCGCAGGTTTCCCTGCGCCTCATCCCTGGTGGTCCAGTGGACCTCTGTCTCCTTCCTCTAACTCTGCTCTTTCACTCGTTTTTCTACCTTTTATCTTTCACCTTTCTGCACTTTTCTGCATCTCTTCTCTTTTGTGCCTTATTTCTGCTCATTTTCCCTTCCTCTCGCTCTGCCCTTTCACTTGTTTTCACTCGTTTTTCTACCCTCTCTTATCTTTCACCTTTCTGCACTTTTCTGCATCTCTGCTCTTTTGTGCCTTATTTCTGCTCATTTTCCCTTCCTCTCGCTCTGCCCTTTCACTAGTTTTCACTCGTTTTTCTACCCTCTTTTATCTTTCACCTTTCTGCATCTCTGCTCTTTTGTGCCTTATTGCTGCCTATTTTCTTTATCCCTTATTGCCTCCCTTTACCTTTCCCCGCCGCTGCTGCCCCCGCGGCCCCTCCCCCCCAGCGCGACCGGCCCAATCCAGCTCCCCTCCCCGCTCCCGCCTCCCAGCTGTCCTGCCCTCCCCGATCCCTACTTAATGGTGGCCACTGCGCGGCCGCGGGCTGCGGGCACGCTGCTGGCGCGCCGAAGGCGCGTCAAAGGCAAGCCCGTCTGCGCCCGTCCGCGACCTGACCGCGACCAGCACCAGGATCCCTGGACCTCCGCCCCGCCAACGCTACGACCCAGCAGCACTCCACGCACTCAACCCAGGCCGCAACAACAACTGCAAGCTAGCATCACCAGCCGACTCCCACGAACCCTTCAGCTGTCACCGCTGCCGGCACACCTGCAGCACCGCCAAGAACACGGATCCAGCACAACCCGCCCACAAGAACACAACCGAACCGAAGACCCTGCAATGCATCCTCCTCAACGTCCGATCCCTCCACAAACACGCCACAGAAATCTGGGACCTCCTCGACAGCACCACCCCGGACGTAGCGTTCTTCACCGAAACCTGGACCAACACCACCTCGGGACCGGACATCGCCATCGCCATCCCCCAAGGATACAAGATCTCCAGGAAGGATCGCCCCACCCGCCCTGGAGGAGGAATCGCCATCGTCCACAAATCCAGCCTCCGCCTGAGCACACTCCCTGACGAGCCCACAGAACTGATGGAACACCTTCACTTCAAGATACTGGCCAGCCCCACCGCCACCCTCCGAGGAACCCTCATCTACCGACCCCCTGGACCCCGCGGACCCTTCGCCAACTCCATCACGGACATTATCTCCCCGCAGGCCATCGCATCCACCAACTACACCCTGCTGGGAGACCTCAACTTCTACCTCGACAACCAACTGGACCCCAACACCACATCCCTCCTGGACAACCTCCACAACATTGGACTGCGCCAGATCATGACCGAGCCCACGCACTCAGCAGGACACACCCTCGACCCCCTCTTCACTACAGGAAACTCCATCACCTTCAGCCACACCACCGAACTCCCATGGACCGACCATCGTTGCGTCCACTTCACCTTCAGAACACCCACCATCCACAGACACCAGCACCTGCTTCCACGAAGAAACTGGACCAAAATCACCGACGACCAGCTCACCTCCTCACTCAACAACTCCACCCCAACCATCGCGGAAAACGACGACCCCAACACCACAGCCCGAACCCTGCATAGATGGATCTCGGACAGCACCAACACCATAGCCCCCCTCAAGAAAAACAACAATACCCGCGCCAAGAAAGCCAGATGGTTTACCACCGAACTTCGAGAGTCCAGAAGCACATGCCGCCGCCTCGAAATGGCCTGGAGGAACACCAAATCCACAGAAGCCCACGACAACTTCAGAGCCGCCACCAACGCCCACCATCAACTCATCAGAGAAACGAGGAAAAAGCGATTGAAGACAGAATCTCCACCCATGCGCACAACAGCAAGGAACTCTTCAGCATCATCAAGGAGTTCGCCCAACCCACTAGCGAGTCTACCGACATCCCTCCCTCACAAGACCTCTGCGACAAACTCAGCACCTTTTTCCACCACAAAATCAAGAGCATCTACAACAACTTCGACGAAGACAACCAACACACTGAACCCTCACCAACCACCCGCGACACCCGGAAACCAGCGATTGACGACTGGACAGCCCTCACCACTGAAGACACACTGAAGACAATGAAGTCAATCCACTCACGGACCCCTGCCCCCACCACATCTTCAACAGAGCCGCCGACACCATTGCACCCATGCTCCGCCACACCATCAACCGCTCCCTGGCGACCGCCTCGTTCCCCGACGACTGGAAACACGCCGAGGTCAACCCCCTCCTAAAGAAACCCTCAGCGGACCCCACCGACCTCAAAAACTACAGACCCATCTCCCTGCTCCCGTTCCCAGCGAAAGTCATCGAGAAAGCCATCAACATCCAACTCGCCACATTCATTGAAGAACACAACATCCTCGACTCCTCCCAATCCGGCTTCAGAAAAACCACAGTACGGAAACCGCCCTCCTCGCCGCAACAGACGACATCCGCACCCTACTGGACAAAGGAGAAACAGTAGCCCTCATCCTCCTCGACCTATCAGCGGCGTTCGACACAGTCTCCCACCGCACCCTAATACGCAGACTCTACGACGCAGGAATCCAGGACAAGGCCCTCGACTGGATCCGCTCCTTCCTCTCCGGCAGGACGCAGCGGGTCAGACTCCCCCTTTCCTCTCGGACCCCACACCTACCATCTGCGGAGTCCCCCAGGGCTCCTCCCTCAGCCGACGCTCTTCAACGTCTACATGGCTCCACTCGCCCCCATCGTCAGAACCTACGGACTCAACATCGTGTCATACGCAGACGACACCCAGCTCATCCTCTCCCTATCCAACTAGCCCAACACCGCCAGACGCAACTTTCGAGACGGCATGGAAGCCGTCGCCAAATGGATGAAAAACAGCTGCCTACAACTAAACACCAACAAAACAGAAGTACTCATCATGGGCCCAAACCCCGATGCCTGGAGCGACACCTGGTGGCCCCCCGCCCTCGGAAACCCACCAACCCCCACGGACCACGCACGCAACCTCGGAATCATCCTGGACTCCGAGCTCAAAATGGACCGCCAGATCAACTCTGTCTCGTCTTCCTTTTTCCACACCCTCTGCCTCCTTCGTAAGACCTTCAAATGGATCCCCCTCGAACACCGAAAGACCGTCACTCACGCCCTGGTCACCAGCAGACTCGACTACGGCAACGCACTCTACGCCGGAATAAACAAAAACCTCACCCGCAAGCTACAGAACATCCAGAACGCCGCCGCAAGACTGGTCCTCAACCTGCCAAACCACTGCCACATCTCCCAGCACCTGCGCACACTCCACTGGCTCCCTGTCGAGGCGAGAATCACCTTCAAGATGCTCACCCACGCACACAAGGCCCTCCACGGCACCGGACCAGCATACCTGAACAGCCGACTCAAATTCCACGCACCCCAAAGGACCCTACGATCAGCCCAGCTCTCCTACGCCGTGGTCCCCCGCACCAGAAAGACCAGATCGGGAGGCCGCTCCTTCTCCTTCCTCGTGGCCAAAGCATGGAACGCCCTTCCGCTCCACCTCAGACAGACAACATCGCTCCCCATCTTCGCAAGAAACCTCAAAACCTGGCTCTTCGACAGACCCCTCCTTGATGGATGGAACCTGCACCCCCCCAGCGCCTTGAGACCCTTATGGGTGAGTAGTCGCGCTTTAACAAACCCCTGATTGATTGATTGATTGAACTGCTGTTTTTGCATTTGTCACCCCGAGTGGGACGTGTATGCCCAGACGTGGGTCCCGTGCTCTCCATTCCACTGGAATCAAGCTATCCTGGCTGAAGAGGGGTGAAACCCCGAAACCGGTCCTAGGATGCTTGTTTCCAGTCCAGGGAGGACCTGGCTTGGCAGTTCGGGCTGGACTGTTCCCATGAGGCACAGGGTCAAGACTGATTTGCATATGGCTGGGTTCAAACTGGAATGGCATTTTGAGCAAAAAAAGGATGGATTTAGGCCCAGATCTCTGTACTGGGGTGAATGTATGACATTGTTCTGCATTCTGTCCATCAACTGGTGTTTTTGCATTTGTCACCCCGAGTGGGACGGGTATGCCCAGACGTGGGTCCCGTGCTCTCCATTCCACTGGAATCAAGCTATCCTGGCTGAAGAGGGGTGAAACCCCGAAACCGGTCCTAGGATGCTTGTTTCCAGTCCAGGGAGGACCTGGCTTGGCAGTTCGGGCTGGACTGTTCCCATGAGGCACAGGGTCAAGACTGATTTGCATATGGCTGGGTTCAAACTGGAATGGCATGGTGAGCAAAAACGATGGATTTAGGCCCAGATCTCTGTACTGGGGTGAATGTATGACATTGTTCTGCATTCTGTCCATCAACTGGTGTTTTTGCATTTGTCACCCCGAGTGGGACGGGTATGCCCAGACGTGGGTCCCGTGCTCTCCATTCCACTGGAATCAAGCTATCCTGGCTGAAGATGGGTGAAACCCCGAAACCGGTCCTAGGCCCAGATCTCTGTACTGGGGTGAATGTATGACATTGTTCTGCATTCTGTCCATCAACTGGTGTTTTTGAATATATTAATGACCCAGCATGCATGTTTTCCTCACTTACAAGCCCCATAGTATCAGCAACTCAATAGACGTTCCTTTAAAAAAGTCAAAACTATCGGCTTTGTCTGTGCTTAACTTGTATCTTTTGTGGTCACTTTACAAAGAACAGTCAGCCGGCTACAGAAGGTCATGAGCTATTCTTAGAACTTCTGCTCCAAGCCTGCTCTTTCTTTTGAGTCTGTGCACCAGCATCATCCACCCCCTGTTAGAACTGCAACAAGAGTATGCACACCCTCCCCGCAGTACTTAGTAGTAGTTTCACACTCACGCACAAACTTAACTTGCCAATTAAGCACAATAATTTCTGTAAAAGTAACTGATCATATTGGCTTTGTCAATGCTTCTTTTACTATGTCCATGAGGCCCTCATTTTGAGGGCTGCAGTAAATCTGGTAGCGAATAATATCCGGGTAAATAAAGACTACACTGGGTTCACAGTGCAGTATTACCTCCCTATTGCGAGATCCGTGGGTTGGAAAAGAGAATAGCATGGTAATAATATGTTTTCTCTCATTCTGAGCTGCAACACTTTCACCATGTTTAAGCCAGTGAAATATGTACAGAGAAGTCAATAGTCAGTGCGATCTGTACATTCAATTTATAATGCTGGTTCAAGCGCAAACACCTGTTTGAGACTGAATGAAAACTACAGAGGCCCTAAAAATGAGGCAATAGCTGTCAGAATTTCACACTGAGAAAAAGGTACATATATGCTTACGGGCTATATATATATTGCGCAAACTGTGCAGTATTAGTTTGTGGGCTAAGTATATTGCACATATTTGTATGTGACTTAATAGCCCAAGATTTAGACCACATGTAAATCGATATTTCTAAACAGAAACCGACTTGACCAAATTATGGGATGATAGGCAAACAATTACACATAATGTGGCTCAATAATATTAAAAGCGCAAGCACATCCAAAACTGTTCAACGTGTGTGTTTTTCAGACATACCCTTTCGAAGTAATGAGAGTTGAGATTGTATAAAATATTTTCAGATTTAAAATGACATCTTTTGTTTTGCTAGAGATGCGCGCTTAATTATTCTCCTCAAACATGGTTACAGACATCTTTAAAAGCAATTTCCACATAAATCTTTCAATGTGCTGAAATGCACCTTCGCCCTAGCTTAAGAATAGGAGCCCCCTTTCCTGTTACTCCATACCCAAGACATTACACTTTCAAAGAGAAAAAAAAGCGCTATTCCCTGTCCCATCCTCTGAGACAGTCCCTTCCCCCTCCTGTTGATATGCAGGTGAGGGCTTCCATTGTCATTACAGCGGCTGAGGAAGAGGTGCGAATAAGCACTCTCCCGGGCTGCCCTGAATGACAAAAGGCCTAACCTTGACACTCCCAGCTCCAGCCGAGCTGCTTTGACCTCCTGGCACCTGTGTCTGTAGATTTCTATGAACCGCACTCACTTATCAAACTCTTACATTCCCACAGCACACAAGCTTAAAAGCATTGCATATTTTGCAGTGAAAAATAAAAAATTTCAAAGCTGCAACCGTTTAAAAAAATGTTTATCCTTATTTATCAATTAAACACATAAAGATCAGCAGTGGTTTTGAAAAATAGTTCAACATTACTGTTACATACTGCACAACATCGTACAATGGCTATAATATTATTTTTAGGAGTTACAATCCGGCCGCTCAAGTGTGACAGCCCAACTAATAGAGCAGAAGTGGGCTCCTGAAGTCTTTAGTCGATTATTATCATTCTATACTTATGTGAATAGGCAAATGGCTAAGAAAACACATTTATGTTGCGCTTTGATGTCATAACTGTTTTACAGAAGCAAAAGGAAAACCTATAGCTTTGACTTGAAATATCGACTGCCTGCCTGCTAATGTTTGTGTGTTTGTATAAGCAGATCCTTAAAGCCTAATTGTCTTCTTTTTCTTAACATACCTGACGTAAGATCCCCACGTCAGCAGCATTTCTTTTAGTTAAAAGTCTTTTAATGGACTGTTTTTTTCACATCTCATGGTGTTCTTCTCTATCGTCAATGACATATAATTGTACATCAGTAAGCAGTATCTCTGCCTTTAAAAAAAAGGTGCATGGCTACTTCTCATAGCACCAACTCCCATCATTACCATTTGGCATAATATTGAGACCCGGTTGAAATTTAAATTAAGCTGCTTGAGCCATGTAATTTCTAGAATTTCATGATACACTTGTTATACAAATTCCAGTGCCACCTCACATAACTATGTGGCATTTGTGGCAAAAGTTTATCGCAAATGCATGGGACTAATACAAATGTCCAGAACATGAGAGCCTTTTCCTTATGCCACTTATGTTTTTCGTGCTATGTTTTTACTGCAAAATTGCAAAACTCATTTCATGCTTAAATATAGCACTAAATAATGTATTTTGCATTTGCGTAATTTTATGTGATTTTGCATAATTTTCCTGAACTTTTGCATAATTAAACAAAAACAAACTTAGCAAATTGTGTACACGCTATCATTTTACACACTTGACAGGATCTCTGCCTTGCAGATGTTGCCAAAAGGATTACTAGGCCTTCTCTGGTTATCCCTATAGTGTATTTGCACACATCACCCTGCTGTCCATCTGACTAGGCGAGTGCTGCCTATTTATTTTAGTTCTAACTATATTATAATTTGCGTGCCAATCTCTCACGGATCCTGCTCCGTTCATACGCACTATGCCCCAAGACAAGAAAAGAGCACCTCTCTGGTCACTCATCCATGAAATCAAAACACTTCCTACAGAGAATGATAATAAATACATCCTCTGCCAACCCCACACTCCCTCATGGGGTAGCATGCTACCTGGCCAAAAATGTTCTTCGGCACCCCACATGAATCACTGTACAATATAATACAGTAGCAGCGCCCTAATTCCTTATGTCAAGATCAGGCTTTTTTTGGCTCTTCACCCTGCCTCTGCCCAGTGCCACTGTACCTGCTGCACTAATCATAGCTGCTTCCTTATGCTCCATGCTTGGACTTGGACTAGACTGCAGGGAGATTTTCACCTCCTTCATCTCTGGTGCCACTGTGGCGTAGAGTAGATTGGAGGAGAGTGTTATACAGTGGACTTTCGTACAATGGAGTGTCCTTGAGTGGGGCGTTGTAGAGTGGAGTGGCATGCAGTGGAGTAGAGTGGTATAGAGTGGAGTGGCATACAGTGGTGTGACAGAGTAGAATGGGGTAGAGTAGAGTGGCAAGAGTGGAATAGCGTACAGTGGAGTGGTGAACAGTGGATTGGCGTAGAGTGGCGTGTAACGTAGAGGTTTAGAGTGGAGTGGCGTAGAGTGGCATGCCGTAGAGAAGAGTGGAGTGGCATGTCGTACATTAGAGTGGAGTGTTGCGCCATAGAGTTGCGTGTCGTACAGTGTGGTAGTGTGGACTAGAGTGGAGTGGCGTAGAGTGGAATAGTGTACAGTGAGGTGGCATAGAGTGGAGTGACATAGAGTGGAGTAGATTGAGTGGAGGGGTGTGTTGTAGAGTAGAGAGAAGTGGAGTAGAGTGCATTGGTGTGTCAGAGTAGAGTGGAGCTGTGTAGAGTAGAGTGGTCTGCCATATAGTAGAGTAGAGTGGTGTGTTATAGAGTGGCATGGCATACGGTGTAGGGGCGTGAAGTGTCATAGAGTGGAGTGGTGTAGAGTAGAGTAGTGTTGAGTAGAGTGCAGGAGAGTTTCATACAGTGGACTGTCATAAAGTGGAGCGACAAAGTGTGGTGCTGTAGAGTGGAGTGTTGTATAGTGTGGTAGTGTGGAGTAGAGTGGAGTGGCATATATTGGAGGAGAGTGCTGTAGAGTGGAGTGGCTACAGTGGAGTAGAGTGTCATACATTGTGGTAGAGTAAAGTGGCATAGAGTGTCGTCGAGTGGAGTGACATATAGTGGCGTAGAGTGGAGTAGTGAAGTACAATGGAGTAGAGTGCAATAGTGTCTCATTGAGTACAGTGAAGTAAAGTGGTGTGGAGTGGCCTAGCTGGAGTTGTATAGAGTGTTGTAGAGTGGAGTATAGTTTTGTATAGTGGCATAGAGTGGAGTAGAGTGTCGTAGAGTGGCATAGAGAGGAGTAGGGTGTAGCAGTGGAGTAGAGTGTTGTATAGTGGACAAGTGTAGAATGTCATAGTGTAGAGAAGAGTGTTGTGGAGTGATGTGTTGCAGAGTATAATAGGGTGGTGTAGCGTTTGTGAACCTAAAACCTGCATTTGAGCTAGTCCCACGAACAAAACTCTGGTCAGTTTTGAAGAGGATGGGTGTCCCTAGTAACATATTAACAACATTAATCTGCTTACTCAATGACAGTTATGCCCAGGTGTGGAGGGCTAGTCAGGGTTAACTGGCAGAATACATCACCATGTATAAAGGGGTGTGGCAGGGATACATGCTTACTCCATTCTTTTCCTTTTATTTATATGATCTAGTTGCATAGTTCGTGCTAATGCATCTCCAATACATTGCCTCAAAAACCCTCAGACGGTTACAACTTTTAATTGAATACTTTTTTCTGATCTGCATAGAGAGTAGACTGGGGACAAACTCCTCCAAAACAGATTATATAATCATCAATCTGCAAAAATCATACCGGGAGAATATCCATGAGTGGAGTACATCTTAAAAAGGGTAAAACGGACTTTGAGTATTTGGGACAAAGATAATGGTACATTTGTCTTTGACAAAGCATCAATCTGAACCTGCCTCTGTCTTAACTTCCTTGGCCCAACATTACACAACTCTTCCACCTATTTTTCAATGATTCAGCATGAATATGTATTTCTCAAAATGTCTATGATCACACACATTCTCTTTGGCAACCGTGGTAATACTATAGTCACACACCATCTCTGTGGGGACCTGGACATCTCTATAATCACACACTATCTCTGTGGGGACCTGGGCATGTCTATAATCACACACTATCTCTGTGGGGACCTCGACATCTCTAAAATCACACACTATATCTGTGGGGACCTGGGCATGTCTATAATCACACACTATCTCTGTGGGGACCTCGACATCTCTATAATCACACACTATCTCTGTGGGGACCTGGGCATGTCTATAATCACACACTATCTCTGTGGGGACCTCAACATCTCTATAATCACACACTATCTCTGTGGGGACCCGGGCATGTCTATAATCACACACATTCTCTTTGGCGACTGTGGTAATACTATAGTCACACACCATCTCTGTGTGGACTTGAGCATTCCTGTAATTACACACAAGCTCTGTTTTGGCTTGAGCATCATCAGCTTCGCATTCTCTGTATGGGGCTTTGGAATACTGAAAAGTAGTAAAGTTAGACTTTTGGTCTAAGTTTACATTTGTGAAACTGAAGAGTAGAAAAGTTAGATTTTTTGTCTAAGTTTACCTTTGTGAATCGGGCCCTATTTTAATGAGGACTTAAACAGAATCATCTTCATGCACTATCTCTGTGGGGACTTAAACATCGCTATAATAACACACTATCTTTGTGGGGGCTTGAAAAGACTATAATAAAACACTATCTTTGTGGGGACTTGAACATCACTATAAAAACATACCATCTCTGTGGGGACTTGAGCATTTCTGTATTTAAACACAAGCTCTGTTTCAACTTGCAGCACCAGGGGGTGCCATGAGCCACAGGGTCAAGACTGATTTGCATTTAGCTTGGTCTGAACTGGGGTGGCGAAGTGAGCTAAAGAACGATGATGGATTCAACCCAGATCTGTGACTGGGGTGAGTGACTGAAAAGTTTCAGCGCTCTGTACATCATCTCCTTGTGTTTGCTTCGACATGAACATCATCAGCTTCACATTCTCTGTATGGGGCTTTGTGAATATTGAAAAGTAGTAAAGTTAGACTTTTTGTCTAAGTTTACCTTTGTGAATTGGGCCCTATTTTAATGAGTACTTAAACACAATCACCTTCATGTACTATCTCTGTGGGGACTTAAACATCGCTATAATAACACACTATCTTTGTGGGGACTTAAACAACACTGTAATAACACACTATCTTTGTGGGCACTTGAATATCACTATAATAACACACCATCTCTGTGGGGACTTGAACATCTTTATGATAACACACTATCTCTGTGGGGACTTAAACATCGCTATAATAACATACCATCTCCGTGGGGACTTGAGCATTCCTATAATTACACACAACCTCTGTGTGGACTTGAGCATCATTAGCTTCACACTCTTTATAATGGGATTTAAGCTTTGAATGTATACACTATTTCTATGGAGACTTAAACACAATGATCTTCACCCACTATCTCTGTGGGGACTTGAACATCTATTTTGGCAAAAATGTTAGCAGCTAATCAAGCTCTGGGTTCCACTTGACCATATTCCTTAGTTCCATATGTTAATTTCTTTATGTGTTAGTTCCCTTATCTCCTACAATTTTAAGCACTAATAAATAGGTTAAATACAGCTTTAAGTGTCTTTCTTTAAGCGTGATATGATATTTTCTGGCACATTAACATAATCTGTCTTTAATGTATACCCCTAGTATATATGCAGCAATTCATATATGAATAGATTATAATATTGTTTGTGTATATTGTTGATAAAATAAACATTTAGCCATGTGCCTTCGACTGTATTCAGTCACAAATAATGTTACGGACTAGGTCCCCACAAGGATGGTAGCACGTGTTCAAGTCCCCACAAGGATGGTGCTGTGCGCAAGATTAAATAATAATATATTTGCAAATTTGAAACAGGATCCTGTATCATGAATTTTTTCTTAACATTTTTCTGTTATTAGTGTATTTTAAAAACATTGGGAAAGGTTAGTCCCCACAAGGCAGGTATTCACACATAGTCCCCACAAGGATGGTAACACGTGTGTGTGTGTATGACATCTAGATAGCCATCCAAGAAAAACTAACAAAAAGAGCAGATCATTGCAAGACATATTATGTCACAAATACTTACCAACAATATTAAGCCGAATACAATACAAGGTTTTTATTGATGCACTAACTGTAAAAATTGTGAAAACAAGAAGGAAGTCTCCCACTGTTAAGAGGGGATTTCAAATATGCAAACACCTATCTTGCAATTCAGATTTATGTGTTTACAGTTTGAATTGTACATGCAACAAATATTATATTGGCAGCACTATCCACAAAACTTAAAAGACAGTACTGAAATACATTAGAGTCATCAACAAACAAGAGAAACAATATCGGCTGGCCAGACATTTCAAGAGTTTCCACTAGATTTTCTCCTTCCTGCCAAAAACAATCCTGCCTAAAACACAGGCACCCGTGTACCATGGTGCACGGGTGCCTGTGTTGGAGCTAGGCTGACAAAACGGCACCAGAGCAAGGGAAATGGACAAGAATGTGCCGTATTAAATAAATCCGGCACATTCCTGCCCTTTCTCTGTGATGATGGGTAGTGCAGCAAGGTTACTTGCTATGCTGCCCTGAGCCAAAAAGCTCAGAAATATGCCCTATAGTCTCTATAGTTGTTATACAAGACAGACGTTTTAGCATAAAGGTAATTTATACTGGAGAGTGCTGTGACCAGAAAGAGAAGCCACTTTTCACACCCTAATTTGCACAAGCATTATCTAAGAGGCAGGTGACAGTAGAGAGTCCAGTCTCTCACCACACTATACTATTTATCATGCAATATACTTGTCTCAAGAAACAGGGTAGTTTCTTCCCACAGCCTACTATACATACTGTTAGAAATGGGGGTCTCTAGTTGGCAATGGCTGGCCACTGTCCAAGTAGGGACCCTTCTTCCTAAGTCAGAGTAAGAGGGCTATCCTCCTTGATACCCCTGCTCAACCCTGTGGTAACGTAGCACGAGCAGGTAGGCTTATCTCAGAGGCAGGGTGTGAAGCATTTATGACCATACACAGTAACACAGTGAGGAACACTACAAAGGGACACCACACAAGTAGTTATAAAAATAAGTATCTTTATATAAAGGCAGATTTATCACAAGACCAATAACTGTAAAAGCCACAATACTGTCAAAAATAGGATAGCTGTTGAAGGGCTGTCAAAAATAGTTCAAAGGTTGCAAAAATAAGGTTCAAGTTCAAAGCAGTGGTCTCTGCGACCCTTTCTCTCACAAAGTACCTGGATTTAGTAGCAAAACCAACAAAATATCGCAAATAAGCTGTAGCGATGATTCTCGGCATGCGAGGCCGGCGATGCGTTGAAATCCTTGCCGCAAGGGAGGATGATGCGCCGATCTGCGGGATGCGTGCGGAGACGATGCGACAAACTTCTCCACGCTGGACCGCCGATGCGATGACTTTCTTGCCGCGTGGGAGAAGTCGATTCGGCGATCCTGTTGCGCTGTGCGATCGTGTTGCGATGCGAAGACAAGACGCTCCGCGAGGGAGCGATGAAATTCGGTGCGATGCGATCAAAGTGGCGGACGCACGGCGTCCGCAATGCGATGTCTCGAAGCGATGATTTCTTTAGGGGTTGCGAGTGCGCGGCGACAGCAGCGCGATGATTTTCCCAGCGAGTCTCGGCTGCAGCGGCTCGCAAAGGGGCGTTAGCGATGGTTTCGTGTTGCGAGCCCTCGGCGGCAGCAGCGATGATTTTCCCAGCGCTCTCGATTGCAGCGGCTCGCAAAGATGCGTTTGCGTCGATTTCCAACACTCTCTTCTCTGATGCAAACTAGAGGCCCTGGAACTCACAGGAGCCTCATCAGCAGATAGCAGTCCTCGCAGGGAGGAAGCAGGAGGTTGGTGGTGGAGTCTGATGTGCCTGAGACTCCAGCAGGAGGCTAGCTTTTTTCCTAGCCCTTGGGTAATTGCTTGTAACAAAAAATAAAAGTTCTCTCAAGAGTTCCTTTTCCTCTTCTTCAAGGTCCAGTGGTCACTGCTGCAGGCCAGTGCAAGAAACAACACACAAGCACAGGGACAGTCACTTCCTGCAGATTCCTCCAGTGGCACGGACAGAGTTTCCTCTCCAGATCCAAAAGCAATACAAATTGGAGGGGTTTGAGCACAGATATTTATACCCCAAAAGTCTTTGTTCTCAGAAGCTACAAGTCACTGAACCTAGCCAGAACCAGTTCTGCTCAGGCCTGGAGCACTTTGTTTACCAGGCTGCATCCTTCCTTTCAGAAAGAGGGGGTCTGCTAGCAGACACACAGTAGGAGGTGGAGCCAGCATTCACCTTGCCAGGCACAGCCCTATTCAGGTCAAGGGGCCACCCCTCTCCACACTCTAAATGCAGATCTCTCTATTCAACCCAGGTCTGACTCAGCCTGCCCTGCCCCTCTAAAACCAGTCAGCCAATACACATAACAGCAGAGCACACTGGAAGGCTTAGGCAAGAAAATACCTACTTTATAAAAGTGGTATTTTCAAACACAGAATATAAAAATAAACTTCACTAAAAGATGTATTTTAATATTCTGAGCTCAGGCATACTAAATTCGTTTTTCTACCATGTTCCTGGGGTCAGTTAGGACTATAGAATGTAATAGTCAAACTGCCCATTCTAGCCTATGAGGAACAGGTAGCCTTACAGTAGTGAAAAACGAAATGGGGCATAATTCACTACCAGGACATGCTACACACACCAAGGCATGTCCTACCTTACACATACAATGCACCCTACCATAGGGGTGACTTACAAGATGCCAAGGGAAGGTTCAGGGGCTGGGAAGTGGGTGCACTTCACAGCCAAGATGGCAGTTCTGGACTGCACACAGACACTGCAGTGGCAGGTCTGAGACACACTTTACAAGCTGCTTCTGTGGGTGGCACACATCAGTGCTGCAGGCCCACCAGCAGCATTTGGTTTACCAGCCCTGGGCACACATAGGCCACACTACTAGGGACTAACAGGTAAACCAAATAAGCCAATCAGGGATATACCAATTCACATAGACTTATTTACACAGGGAGCATTCGCGCTGTGACACTGAATGGCAGTGTCACAGCGCCCAGAGCATCTAACACCAGCAAAACAGAGGAGACAACAGCGAAAAAATGGAAGGGAGACCCACGCCAATGGTGCCAGGTCTAACACGTGTCCCCTCCAGCTGAAATGTGGGGAGAACTACCCATCTCCTTGGAAGTTCTCATCACTAAGGCGGAAAAATCTGGACAGACCATCAGCATTGGCGTGTTCTGTACCAGGGCGGTGTTCCACCGTGAAGTCCATACCCTGTAGGGAAATGGACCACCTCAACAACTTAGGATTCTCACCCCTCATCTGCATCAACCATCTGAGGGGCCTGTGGTCTGTCTGAACCCGGAAGTGAGTCCCAAACAGGTATGGTCTCAGCTTCTTCAGTGCCCAGACCACAGCAAATGCCTCACGCTCAATTGCACTCCACCTCTGTTCCCGTGGAAGTAACCTCCTACTGATGAAGGCTACAGGTTGGTCTAGTCCCTCCTCATTTATCTG
Source organism: Calotriton arnoldi (assembly GCA_963921515.1). NCBI lineage: Eukaryota > Metazoa > Chordata > Amphibia > Caudata > Salamandridae > Calotriton > Calotriton arnoldi. The sequence goes on from CAWUFW010009387.1 coordinate 740,303, forward strand.
TGACAGAACGGCCCCCACCCCATGCTCTGAAGCGTCTGTCTGGACAACAAATTCCTTAGCAAAATTGGGCGCCTGGAGTACGGGTGCTGTACACATGGCAGTTTTGAGGGCATCAAAGGCTTTCTGACAGGTGTTAGTCCAGTTCACAATCTTTGGCCGCTTCTTGGAAGTCAGCTCAGTCAAGGGTGCAACAATGTTGCCATACCCCTTGACAAACCTCCTGTAGTAACCCGTGAGTCCTAAGAAGGCCCTCACCTGGGTCTGGGTCCTTGGGGGCTCCCAAGCCAGGATGGTTTCAATCTTGGGCTGCAGGGGTGCCACCTGGCCACTCCCCACCTGGTGTCCCAAGTACACCACAGAACCCTGCCCAATCTGGCACTTACTGGCCTTGATTGTGAGGCCTGCTCTGCGCAGCGCCATCAACACTTCCCAGAGGTGGCGCAAGTGGTCCTCCCAGGAGGAACTAAACACTGCAATGTCATCCAGGTAGGCGGCACTGAACTCCTCCAGCCCAACCAACACCTGGTTGACCAACCTCTGAAAGGTTGCAGGGGCATTCTTCATCCCACAGGGCAACACACGGAACTGGTAGTGCCCATCTGGTGTGGAGAATGCTGACCTCTCCTTTGCCCCATCAGTTAAGGCGATCTGCCAGTACCCAGACATCAGATCAAACATGCTGAGGTACCGGGCAGCCCCTAACCGGTCTATGAGCTCATCAGCTCTGGGGATGGGGTGCGCGTCAGTCTTTTTTTTTTTTTTATTTGTTTATTAGCATTTTGTAATAAAACATGACAATCATTCATAAAACAACAAACAATACTGGTGCACTATTGTTTTGAAAAATCCCAAATTGTACCTTATATCCATTAGTCAATAGCTTACAGTCATGATGTGTCTGTGATCATGTGACAGCCTAACCATCTAGCATGCATTGATAGTGTTCCAGAGGTGACAACCTTGAAAGCAATCACATATTAGTCATCCAGCCCCAATTCCTCACGCATTGTATATACCCTATCATTTGGTACGATTTCACATTCCTTCAGGGGGGTTCGCATCCATCCGACCCGCGTCAGTTACATTCAAATGTTCCCGGACCAAGTCAACAAATGGTTCCCATATTTCCCGGGGTCTAGAAGCAGGGGGCATCAAGTCCCAGAAAGTGGCTAGCTGGCTTTGGCCATATGTCGCTTCCCTGACCCATTCCATCAGTGTAGGCCTACACCTTCTTCCCCAGTGTACTGCAACCTGCCGCTTAGCAAATAGTAACAGTAGGGCATGTAATTTCCGCTTCCTTATGTTTGTGTCCTTTACGTATCCCAGTAGGCCCAACAGTGGAGATGGCTGCAGGGACAAGCCCAATATTTGATTAATGGACCTAAAGACCTGTGACCAGAAATCTGACAACTCGGGACAATCCCACGCCATGTGGAGAAAAGAAGCCGAAGTCGCCCCACATCGCTAACAGGTGTCATCCTCTCGCAATCCCATACGGTTTAATCCAGCGGGTGTCCTGTAATACCGGTGTAGGAATTTAAAGTGGATGAGTCTAAGCTTGTAATTGGGCGACAGCTCAGTTAGCTGTTGGCAGCAATATATCCATTGGTCCTCAGTCACAGGGGGGTTCAGTTCGGCATTCCATCGTCCCAGTGCAGTCGGACGCGTTACAGGGGCATCAGCTTGCATAGTCTTGTAAAGTTTGGTTACCAGTCGGCGTGGGGAAGGCGAACGAAGTAAGACCTCCAGTGCTAGTAGTGTAGGCGGCGGGGCCGGAAATGCGCTGTGTAGGGCACGACAGGAAGCCCGCACCTTGTGGTACAAGAAAGCTTCCCCGAATGGCACTACCTGTCCTTCCTCCGCATTGGGAGGAGCCCGAAAAGTATCCTCCGGGTAGAGATCTGCAAATGTATGTAACTTCATTTTTTGTGCTATTCTTTTGCTCAGCTCATCTTTTATATTTGGCAACATTGGATTTTGGGCCAAGTGGATAGCTGGGGCGTACAGTATCTGGGCACCCGCCCGTCTCCTCAGACCATCCCAGCGCAGGGTCGCAGTAGTGTCAACATCTGTTGTTGAGCGAAAATATGGTTGGTATAGTGCAACCGACAGTGGTATAGGCGCCACTGCATCCCTCTCCACCGCCACATGTGGTTGGTAAGGCGTTGGGTATACCCAATGGTGTAAGAAGTGCGCTTGTGCACATAGTGCATACAGTTTCATATCTGGGGCTCCCATTCCCCCCTGCCTCAGTGGTAAGGTCAGTAATTCCCATGATATACGGGCTTGACCTCCGGCCCGTACCAAAGAGATGAGCAATGAGCGTAATTTTGTGAAAAATGATTGCGTCAGCATGAGTGGCAGGTTTACAAAGAGATACAGAAATTTTGGCAATATCACCATTTTTGCCAGAGAAATTCTACCCGCCAGTGATAAAGGGAGCCTGGCCCATATAGCCACTTTCTCCTCCAGCCAGGTAATGGTCCTTCCATAGTTTAAGGTCCACAAGTCTTGTACATTACGGCTTATCCATATCCCTAAATATTTCACCTTCTCTTGTTCCCATTTCAGCGGGAACTCAGAGGGCACCCTGTCAGTCGCGTCCGTCAACGGAAATATCAATGACTTTCCCCAATTTATTGATACCCCAGCCAGCCCTCCAAACTGGATGAATTCTCTCAATACAATGTCAAGATTTCTTGCCGGGTCCACTATGTATAGGGTGACATCATCGGCATATAAAGATATCAGTAGGCTTCTAGAGCTAAATCCTATTCCCTTGTCGGTGTGGTGTTGACGGCCTCGTGCCGCTAGAGGCTCCATCGCCACTGCAAAGAGCAGTGGGGACAGGGGGCATCCCTGCCTCGTGCCTCGCGTGATCGAAAATGGCGCTGACAGGAGACCATTTGCCCTGACTCTAGCTTTGGGTTCGGTATATAACAATTTAATCAATCCAATAAAAAGCGGGCTGAAGCCAATGCGTTCTAATATCCCAAAAAGGTACGGCCACTCTAGAGAGTCAAACGCCTTTGTCGCGTCTAAAAAAACCGCTGCAGCTTGTACCTCCGGGTGTAAGTAATGTAGTACCGAAAACACTGTCCTAAGATTGTGAGATGTAGATCTGCCTGGTATAAAGCCCGATTGATCGGGTCTGGCAATTAGCGGGAGCATAGGCTGCAGTCTGTTCGCAATTAGTTTTGCCAGGATTTTAACGTCGACATTTAGGAGCGACAGGGGGCGGTATGAGTCAGGGTCCGTTTCGGGTTTCCCCGGCTTCAGCAGTGTAATTATAATCGCTTCTCTCATGGATGGCGGAAGCACCCCGATTCCTGGGCCTCAGCGTATACAGCAAGAAGTCTGGGCGCTAGCTCTTCCACATACGTCTTATAAAATGAGGTCGTCAACCCGTCCAACCCAGGGGCTTTATTGGAGGGCAAGCCTTTGATCACCTCCGCCACATCAGACACCGTGAAGGGTAGATCCATATACTCCCTATGCTTTTGGTTAAACCAGACTAATTCCAGAGAATCTAGAAACGGCTTCATACCCTCCATGGAGTTCGATTGCTGTGTAGTATATAATTGAGTGTAAAAGGATGTAAATTCCTCGAGGACTGCTGTCGGGCCCCGAGCTATGCCCCCGTCCCCGGTGATCAATTCAGGTATGTGGGCCGTAGGTTTCGCCCTGACGGAGCATGCCAGCCAGTGTCCGACCTGGTCGATCGCCCTCCCCATATCTACGCGCTTCTGCATATTTCCCCAGAAATTTCACCTCCCTCTGTGCTTCCTCACTATATTCTAGCAATTTAGCCTTCAGTTGGGCCAGATCTACCGCCGCACTTCCTAGATAGAACCTCTCTTCTAATTCCTTTATTTGTGTCTCTATGACGGACAGAGTTGTACGTATAGCTTTGAGTACCCCAGCCTGTCGTGATATGCATTGTCCCCTTATCACCACCTTGAACGCCTCCCATAACGTAGCCTCTGTGTCGACCGTCCCTGAATTAAGCGCATAATAGTCAGTGATATCCGTGCGTATCTCCTCCCTGAAAGCGTCATCAAGTAATGCATGTGGGGGCAACTTCCACGTGAATGCCCTACGTATGGTGTCTGGGAGTTCCAGGCTCTGTGGTGTTCGGAGAAACAGGTCCCTTCCCTAGTGTGTGGATTATGTAATCGCCAAATATCAATCAAATCACCATCTTCTATTATAGCGTTTAGCATTTTCCCAGTGGCAGCATGATGCACCCGCGCCGCACCCTGTCTATCCAAGTCATCCCTCAACACAGCATTAAAATCACCCCCCCATAAGATCGTAGTGCATCCTGTCGCCTTAATCTTGGCCTAGAGTTCCTGAAAAAACTCAGGGGAGTCCACATTGGGGCCATATATCGCAACCAGGACCATGTATACCCCTCCCAGCATGCCCGCCAGTATAACATATCTACCATTTGGGTCTGTATGCAGTTCCTTTTCCTTCCAGTCAGTACCTCGCTTGATCAAGACTGCTACCCCACGTGCATAATTCGAATACACCGCCGAATAAACCGGCCCCCATCTAGTATGTTTCAATCGCGGGGATGGTGTGACATGTAAATGCGTCTCCTGCAACATACATATATCTATATTGTGCCTAGCTAAATAGGCATGCACCAATCTGGCCTTCCTATTGTCATTTATACCTCTGATGTTCCACGATAAACAGTTTATCCTGGGTTCAGCATGCATGTTGTATCAACAGACCTTTTCACACAACAACACCACATATATATAGGTAACATTGGTTCGGGTGTAGATAGCGACCTGTAACATTTCAGTGCACCAATAACACAACTAGCAACGCTCCCCCACCACCCCCCACCCATACCAACCCCCCAATCAGGTTGAAGTGAACCCCCCCAAACAAACCACCAACATAAGAATTTCTGGGAAACTTCCCGTGGGGACGTGTGATTGCCAGCTCTCATCCCTACCGTGGCAGGGTGGCCGAGAAACTGCAAAGGAGCTAAACCTGCAGTGCAATAGACTATTAGAATTAACGTTACCCAGCAGTTTTCGAAGCATACCTTTCTATGCTAACCCTACAGGATCAAATGGCATGCTTTGGTTATTTGAAAGCTAGACATGTACATTTTGGGGTGTGTCCGCCTCCCCCATCACCACTCCCCCGATATAAGGTCCCCTGTACAGTAGTACTCCGGTTGCATATTACCCCCAGTATCCATAGGGGCTACCGCCCATTAGGTCCACAGCAGTCAGTTGGAGCTATGCACAGTACTTTACGACAGCCTATTACTAAAGAGGAAAAAATAGTGCAGAATAATATGTCCTGTGTGTTGTTGTAGGCTCTGATGGTGTTACAGTTAGTCATTGTCACTTAGCTGATTTCCAGGTGGCTCCTCCGCACTGGGTTTGGTCTTTGTACGCCTGCCTCCCACATGTTTAGCGAACTTAAGCGCAGACTTAGCGTCCGTAAAGAAATGCGCTGACCCCTCATATGACACTTTGAGTTTTGCAGGGTACAACAGCGAGTATGGGATCTGTGCCTGCAGCAGAAGTCTCTTCGCGGGTAAAAATTCGCGACGTGCCGCTTGCACTGCTGGTGTGAAGTCCGGGTAGAATGCGATCTGGTTGCCTTGATGTGTAATGGTACCCATGCCTCGTGCCAGGCGCAGCACCGTGTCCCGGTCTTGATAATTTAAAAGTCTCGCCAATATGGGCCTAGGCGTAGCTCCCACTGGTGGTCTGGGGCCCAACGTACGGTGAGCTCGTTCCACCGCAAAAACCGGCGACAGCTGTTCGGCAAACTGCGCACTTAGGAGCTCCGACACATACACCTCCATCTTGCCCATGGCCGTGGTTTCAGGAATACCCGTGATACGCAGGTTATTGCGCCTCGATCTCGCCTCCAAATCCTCATTTTTGGTGCGGATAACATTTAGCAGCTTGTCCATTTGTAGCAGTTGGTCTTTGGTCTCTGCTTGAAACTCCTGGGTGTCGATCTGTTTATTTTCCAGCACATCCAGTCTCTGCTCATGGGCTCCCACCTGTGTTTTCACAGACTCCATTTGGGACGTTAGCGTATCTAGTTTCGCATCTATTGTGCGGAGGCTCGAACGCATCTCCAGCATCAGCGTGCGCAGATCTTCACCTTGGTCTCCCAGTTGTCCCTCCGGAGAGCCGCCTACGGCGGAATCCGGATCCGCTTCTGTCAGGCGGGTCGTCCGCCGCTGATCAAAACTGATTTTGGGCTGTTTAGCGTCCTGTTTCCCCATGGTGTGAGTTACTGTACAGTGCAGCTCTGGTAAAGACAGGACTAGCTGTACCACACGTTGCAGATGTAGTATTGGCCTCACACCGCTTACGGCCTATGTGATCGTCGCGTGTCCATCAAATCGCGCCACAGCGGTGTCTTCCACCTAGGCCCATCGCCAGGCCTCACCTCATACCGTATATGCACTCTGGAGTGCAGGTCTTCCTCGTCTAGCGACCAGCGCCACAACGTGTTTCATGCAGGGCGCGCTTCCAATTACAGTGCTGGCACCTTATATGCACACCTCGTAGCCTTCCGATCGCACCCTCGTGCCTAGGCCGTACAGGTTCACTGCCCAGCGTCTCAGTGCGAGCTTAGCCTCGTGCAGTCGGGCCCCAACCTCACCAGCACAGGGGGGCAATCACCACGCGGTCCGCTTCCGCGCCGGCAAATCCGACACCTGGTACTGCGACCTCGTCATGCCTCCGCAATGGTCCACTTCAGCCTTCCTTCACAGACGCCCCTGTTCGCAGCGCTGTCCCTGTTGTTTAGCAGCCGCTACCACAGTCCGCAAACACTCAAAATGGCGCCCGCTAGCTCTCACCTCGGGTCTCCGCAAAGGAGCTTAATCCCAGCTCTATCATCAGGGGTCAGTCCGCCCGGTTGATTTGTGTCTCTGCGGTCCGGTGCTGTACAATTTTCGGGCGATTAAGCTGGACGCTCTGCAGGCCTCTTCTGAAGCCGCGGCCTCCCGTAGATCTCGTCGCCGTCTCGCCTCACCCCTGAACTTGCCGCTATCTCCGCTTGCTGCTGCCGGAGTTGCTACTTCCCTCAGAGGCGGCCGCGGCGGTCCGGAATTGCACCGCTGAGTTCCCCAAATATTCCGCTTCCACTGAAGCGCCAAATGCCCTGTGGTAGCTCCCACAGATATGCGGATTAGTGCAGGATAACTTCCCGGCCGGCGGAGCTCACTCACAGAGCAGCCATTCCGCGGCTCGGCAAACCACGCCCCCCGTGCACGTCGGTCTTGGTGACTGAATTGAGACCTCGGTAGTCCACACAGAACCTAAGTTCAAGAGTGGCACCAGGCGTCGCAGCTTTTGGTACCAAGACCACGGGGCTGGACCAGGGGCTGCTAGGGGACTCAACCACCCCTAGGGCAAACATTTTGGAGACCTCCTCCTTAATGCAAGCCCTGACCCTGTCAGTCACCCTGTAAGCCTTGTGCTTGACAGGAGGACTGTCCCCGGTATCCACCTCATGGACGCACCAATCAGTGACACCAGGTACCAGGGAGAACAAATCAGAAAATTGCCCCAACAGGTGGTGACAATCTCTCTGCTGCTCAGGGGTCAGTGTGGTGGAGAGGATCACACCCTCCACTGACCCATCCTTCTCTCCTGCACACAGGAGGTCAGGGAGAGGCTCACTCTCCTCCTCAACCCCATCATCTGTGGCAAGAAGCATGCCCACTTCAGACCTCTCAAAGTGGGGCTTCAGGCGGTTCACATGCAGGACCCGCAAGGGGTTCCTGGGAGACTGAAAGTCCACCAAGTAGGTAACTGGACTTTTGCGCTCCATCACCTCAAATGGACCAGTCCACTTATCTTGAAGCGCACAAGGCTCCACTGGGGCCAGTACCCAAACCTTCTGACCAGGTTGAAATTCGACCAGAGTGGCATTCTGGTCGTCCAACGTTTCATTTCTTCCTGGCTGGCTTCCAGATTTGCCTCAGCCATCTTTCTGAAACGCCGAGTCTGGTTCCTGAAGGCCAACATGTAGCTAAATACATCTTGGGGAGGTTTCCTGGGAGATTGCTCCCAGCCTTCCTTGACCAGACTCAGAGGTCCTCTAACCGGGTAGCCATAGAGGAGTTCAAAGGGACTGAACCCTAAGGACTTCTGTGGCACCTCATGGTAGGCAAACAACAGGCATGGCTAGAGGACGTCCCACTTACGCCTCAGGGGCTCTTCTAGGCCCATGATCATGCCCTTCAAGGTCCGGTTGAACCTTTCAACCAGACCATTACCTTGGGGGTGGTAAGGAGTGGTGAACTTATAAGTTACCCCACACTCCTTCCACAGAGACTTCATGTACTGGGAGATGAAGTTGGTCCCCCTGTCAGACACCACCTCTCTGGGGCATCGCACACTGGAGAAAATCCCCATCAGTGCACGTCCCACCACAGGGGCCATCACTGTCCTGAGCGGGATGGCTTCAGGGTACCGGGTGGCATGGTCCACCAAGACCAGGATGAACCTGTTGCCCATGGCTGTCTTGGGGTCCAGAGGCCCCACAATGTCAATGCCCACTCGCTCGAATGGGGTACTCACAACTGGAAAGGGCTGGAGTGGGGCCTTGATCTTCCCCCCACTCTTCCCACTTGCCTGGCAAGTCTCACAGGTCCTGCAATGAGTGTCTGAACTCTTGTGCATCTGGGGCCAATAAAAGTGGGCGGCCAGCCTCTCAAAGGTCTTGGTCTGCCCCAGATGTCCTGCCAATGGAATGTCATGCGCCAACCCCAGTAGGAAGGTTCTGAAGCACTCGGGTACCACCAGCACACGGGCTGACCCCGGCTCAGCAGCCTTAGGCTCGCTATACAGGAGACTGTTCTCCCAATAAATCAGATGTGAACCAGACATGTCACCTTCTGCCTGGGCTGCAGCCTGCTCTTTGGACACCCACCGGGAGCTGACAGCAGTTACACTGGCTCCTGTGTCCCTTAGAGCCTCCACTCTATGGCCATTGATGGTCACCCACTGCCTGTATTTTTTAGTGTTAGCAGGCAGTGCAGGCTTGGAGACCATCTCAAAGTCTCCTAATGAGACAAGGGTCAACTCTACGGGATCCCACCCTCTTGGGCACCCATCTCCTCCTCTCCCAGGGCTACACTAGCAATCTGGCGGGGTGGTGCACGGGGTGGTGCACTGGCCCCCGTTGGGGGCACTGGGGATCAAAGTATCTGTGGCCCACTTGACCACAGTTGTAACAAGTGTGGGGCCCCCTGGGAACAGGCCTACCTGTTGGGGGCACTGACCTCCTTTCTTGGGGGGGCTGGGACACCACTGCTGGGTTCCCTTGGGGATTACTTTGGGGCCCTCGGTGGAACTCCCTCTGTTGACCCTTGTCCCCCCCACTCCTCTGCTGGGGACCCTGCCCACCTTTGGCGAAGTCTCCCACTGGACCCTGGCGAACCCGGGTGCTCACCCAGCGGTCCGCCTCCTCAGCAAGCTTTCTAGGGTTAGTCAGCTTGCAATCAATTAGGTGCTGGCGTAGCTCAGGAAAACAATTACTAGATAAATGCTCCCATGCAATCAAATCATAAAGCTGCGCAAAAGTTTCTACTTTGCTACCTTTTACCCAGCGTTCCATGGCTCTGCAAAAAAAAGACACATATTCAACCCACGTGGTACCCTCTAGCTTCTTGCAGATCCTAAACCTCTGCCTATACATCTCAGGGGTCAAACCATAGCGGGTCATCAACGCTTCCTTCATGTGGGCATAAACCATCCTACTTTCTGGGGGCAGGTCCAACAAGGTATCCCTCCCCTCACTCACAAAGCGTCCCCACAACCCCGCTCCCCAATCCTTCTCAGGGACCAGGTGGGACACCATGGCTAATTCATACGCGGCAAACCATTGCCCAATATCTTCACTTTTGTGGAAATCCTTAATAACCTCCTTGGGTATATACACCCTACTCTCAGGGTGCACTACAGGTACGCTGCCACCAGAGGGGGAGATTTCCATACTCTTAGCTTTAATCTCCAACTCCCTCAATACTCTCTCATGCTCAAGTTTCATTTTCATAATCTCAATTTCTAACTTCTTGTTCTCTAGGTCCCGGTGACCATCCATTTTAAGCTTAGCCATCTCCATATTATGCCGCCTATCTCTCTCCCTTTCCTCCAGCTCTTCTGGGGACAGACCCTTAGCGGACACACTAGTGCCCGGGCTGGAAAGTGCTTTATCTCCTACTAAGTCTACTACATAGCCCTGCTGCTCTCCTGCATTCTCTCCCCCCTCCACAAGCTCTCCCATATCCTTAGGGGCATCCCTGGCTTCTAGCCAGGCCTTCAGCGCCTTGTAATACTCCTCCCTTCTAGTGAGACCTGTGATAGGGACTGTGAATTGCTTGCAAAAATATTTGAGCTGCTTGGCATTGTAGGTTTCTATTTTCTCTTCTTCCCAGGAGAGATCCTCTGAGGCATTGGATCTGGGTTTGCCCATTGTAGCAATAACTGGCAATATCAATAAAGGATAGACCAAAACTTCTCAAGAAAATGTATGCGGGTGAAAAATCACCGGCAATATCAATCACAATATAGGATCCAAGAAACTCTCAAAAATGTGTGCGGGTGAAAAATCACCGGCAATATCAATCACAATATAGGATCCAAAAAAACTCTCAAAAAATGTATGCGGTACGTTATGGTCTGCACTCACTAGTAGTGTACACTATAATTACTGTATGCGATCATAAATGCAAGTCCAGATCCTCACCGCTGACCACCAATGTTAGAAATGGGGGTCTCTAGTTGGCAATGGCTGGCCACTGTCCAAGTAGGGACCCTTCTTCCTAAGTCAGAGTAAGAGGGCTACCCTCCTTGATACCCCTGCTCAACCCTGTGGTAACGTAGCACGAGCAGGTAGGCTTATCTCAGAGGCAGGGTGTGAAGCATTTATGACCATACACAATAACACAGTGAGGAACACTACAAAGGGACACCACACAAGTAGTTATAAAAAATAAGTATCTTTATAAAAAGGCAGATTTATCACAAGACCAATAACTGTAAAAGCCACAATACTGTCAAAAATAGGATAGCTGTTGAAGGGCTGTCAAAAATAGTTCAAAGGTTGCAAAAATAAGGTTCAAGTTCAAAGCAGTGGTCTCTGCGACCCTTTCTCTCACAAAGTACCTGGGTTTAGTAGCAAAACCAACAAAATGTCGCAAATAAGCTGTAGCGATGATTCTCGGCACGCGAAGCCGGCGATGCGTTGAAATCCTTGCCGCAAGGGAGGATGATGCGCCGATCTGCGGGATGCGTGCGGAGACGATGCGACAAACTTCTCCACGCTGGACCGCTGATGCGATGACTTTCTTGCCGCGTGGGAGAAGTCGATGCGGCGATCCTGTTGCGCTGTGCGATCGTGTTGCAATGCGAAGACAAGACGCTCCACGAGGGAGCGACGAAATTCGGTGCGATGCGATCAAAGTGGCGGACGCACGGCGTCCGCAATGCGATGTCTCGAAGCGATGATTTCTTTAGGGGTTGCGAGTGCGCGGCGACAGCAGCGCGATGATTTTCCCAGCGCGTCTCGGCTGCAGTGGCTCGCAAAGGGGCGTTAGCGATGGTTTCGTGTTGCGAGCCCTCGGAGGCAGCAGCGCGATGATTTTCCCAGCGCTCTCGACTGCAGCGGCTCGTAAAGATGCGTTAGCGTCGATTTCCAACACTCTCTTCTCTGATGCAAACTAGAGGCCCTGGAACTCACAGGAGCCTCATCAGCAGATAGCAGTCCTCGCAGGGAGGAAGCAGGAGGTTGGTGGTGGAGTCTGATGTGCCTGAGACTCCAGCAGGAGGCTAGCTCTTTTCCTAGCCCTTGGGTAATTGCTTGTAACAAAAAATAAAAGTTCTCTCAAGAGTTCCTTTTCTTCTTCTTCAAGGTCCAGTGGTCACTGCTGCAGGCCAGTGCAAGAAACAACACACAAGCACAGGGACAGTCACTTCCTGCAGATTCCTCCAGTGGCACGGACAGAGTTTCCTCTCCAGATCCAAAAGCAATACAAATTGGAGGGGTTTGAGCACAGATATTTATACCCCAAAAGTCTTTGTTCTCAGAAGCTACAAGTCACTGAACCTAGCCAGAACCAGTTCTGCTCAGGCCTGGAGCACTTTGTTTACCAGGCTGCATCCTTCCTTTCAGAAAGAGGGGGTCTGCTAGCAGACACACAGTAGGAGGTGGAGCCAGCATTCACCTTGCCAGGCACAGCCCTATTCAGGTCAAGGGGCCACCCCTCCCCACACTCTAAATGCAGATCTCTCTATTCAACCCAGGTCTGACTCAGCCTGCCCTGCCCCTCTAATACCAGACAGCCAATACACATAACAGCAGAGCACACTGGAAGGCTTAGGCAAGAAAATACCTACTTTCTAAAAGTGGTATTTTCAAACACAGAATATAAAAATAAACTTCACTAAAAGATGTATTTTAATATTCTGAGCTCAGGCATACTAAATTCGTTTTTCTACCATGTTCCTGGGGTCAGTTAGGACTATAGAATGTAATAGTCAAACTGCCCATTCTAGCCTATGAGGAACAGGTAGCCTTACAGTAGTGAAAAACGAAATGGGGCATAATTCACTACCAGGACATGCTACACACACCAAGGCATGTCCTACCTTACACATACAATGCACCCTACCATAGGGGTGACTTACAAGATGCCAAGGGAAGGTTCAGGGGCTGGGAAGTGGGTGCACTTCACAGCCAAGATGGCAGTTCTGGACTGCACACAGACACTGCAGTGGCAGGTCTGAGACACACTTTACAAACTGCTTCTGTGGGTGGCACACATCAGTGCTGCATGCCCACCAGCAGCATTTGGTTTACCAGCCCTGGGCACACATAGGCCACACTACTAGGGACTAACAGGTAAACCAAATAAGCCAATCAGGGATATACCAATTCACATAGACATATTTACACAGGGAGCATTCGCGCTGTGACACTGAATGGCAGTGTCACAGCGCCCAGAGCATCTAACACCAGCAAAACAGAGGAGACAACAGCGAAAAAATGGAAGGGAGACTCACGCCAATGGTGCCAGGTCTAACACATACCTTTCAGTATGAGTAGAGAGATACATTTTTCTCAAACCCTAAAACAGGCACCTCTTAACCTGGTAAGAAGTATTTGCAGAGATGTGACTTCCTTCCCAGACAGCACTGCATATCGCTGTTGTTCTAAGGAGAGATGTGAGCACAGAGGCCACTGGTTCACTACACCATACTGTACATCCAAGTTGTCCTGGAGAATGGTGTTAGTGCAGAAGGCAATGTTTTCCTACACGTTACTGTATATATCTATTATAATGGGGAGAGCTGTTAGTGGACATGCAAATCCATTCCCACACCCTAATATATTTGGTTATTTCTTAGGGAAGAAGTGTCAGTGGGTAGGCTAGTACTTGTTATACTTAATATGGAATAGTGATGTTTTACATGGAAGGTGAATACCATCCCCACCCTACTATGCATACTACTGAGCCTGGGGTAAGGTGTGAATGGAGAGGCAGTGTCTCTTTAAATCCTACTCCACACACTAGTAATCTTCATGCAAGGTCTCAGTGGAGAAGCCAGTCTCTCCCTATAGTTTAGTCGTGGGGATTGTAAGAGATAAGTATTGTAATGAAGGAAAAAGAAAATTCTTCCTCCAAAGTAATTTGACAGTCTCGCTAGAGTCTCGTGGGATTGTATAAAACCAAAAGAGGGTTAGTGATAATCTGATGCATATGAATATGACATATTACAACAGGCTATGTTCAATGAAAATACAAATTCCATTATGAAAGAATGCTCTCGAGAGACGCTCGTGATGGTGAAGGAGCAAACACTGCCACCTCGCAGTGGATGCAGAGGACTGTGCGCCTGGATCTTGTGAGACAAGAAGAAGAAAAAAGGCAACATACTACAAACAACTTACATAATGAAAGTACAGGGTGGCTCTGAAAAGAGGTTTTTTAAGTAACATTTTTGAAAAACTGTATTTTTTTCAGTTTCTTAACATTTTTAATACAAATTTTAAAATGTTACAGCAAAAACAAAAAATTGGGAGCAAAAACCAAAAACATTTCCTTCAAAACAAAGTGGAGAAAAAAAAAGAAAAAAGAATGTTGAAAAAAATATACTGCCTAGGTGGCCATTTATGATCTTGGACAATCTTGTAGATCTTGGAAGAAAAAAATATATTTTTGCATAAGCAGCAAAAAAGGACTTTGATCTAATAAGCAGGGTTGTCATCTCCTTGAGTGTTGGGTTCCTAGGGTAGGCACAGTGTCACCAGGTTGAAATGATATGAATACCCTAGAGGAGTTATCAAGCTTTGCAGCATGGGCTAACTCAGCCCGAGCAAGGCGTTGAGGGTGCATAGTCCTCAAATGTCCCCCATCCCAGTTGTACTCATGCTGTTGCTTGTTCCTGCTGCCCCTGCTGAACTATTATTTGCGTATTTTTCATGACATATACAGCAGATATATTTTTCCCATTAGACCTCATTTAAACAAATTGTCACACAAAGGACTACTTGGGCCAATGAGGTGGCTGAGTTGTGGGAATGACAAAGGCAAAAAGAACAATTGATGGACAGAACGCTGAACAATGTCAAACATTCACCCCCAGTAAAGAGATCGGGGCTTAAACCCATCAATTTTTCACTCACCTTGCCAATCCAGTTTGGACCCAGCCATATGTAAATCAGTCTTGACCCTGTTTCTCATGGGAACAGTCCAGGCCGAACTGCCAGGCAGGACCTCCCTGGACTGGAAGCCAGCATCCTGGGACCGGTTTCGGGATATCACCCCTTATCAACCAGGCTAGCTTGGCTCCAGTGGCACAGCAAGCATGGGACCCATGTCTGTGCATACCTGTCCCACTTATGGCAACAAATGGAAAAAGAACAATTGATAGATGGAATGCTGAACAATGTCAAACATTCACCCCTAGTACAGAGATCTGGGCCTAAAGCCATCATTTTCTTGCTCACCATGTTATTCCAGTTTGGACCCAGCCATATGCAAATCAGTTTTGACCCTGCTCCCCATGGGAACAATCCAGCCCAAACTGCCAGGCCAGGTCCGCCCTGGACTGGAAACAAGCATCCTGGGACCAGTTTAGGGGTATCACCCCTTAGCAGCCAGGCTAGCCTGACTCCAGTGGCACAGCGAGCACGGGACCCATGTCTGGGCATACCTGTCAACTTAGTGCAACAAATGCAAAGAGAACAATAATGGATGGAATGCTGAACAGTGTCAAACATTCACCCCAGTACAGAGATCTGGGCATAAATCCATCATTTTTTGCTCACCATGCCATTCCAGTTTTGACCCAGCCATATGTAAATCAGTCTTGACCCTGCTCCCCATGGGAACAGTCCCGCCCAAACTGCCATGCCAGGTCCACCTTGGACTAAAAACAAGCATCCTGGCACCTGTTTCGGGGTATCACCCCTCATCAGCCAGGCAAGCTTGACTCCAGTGGCAAGGCGAGCACGGGTCCCATGTCTGGGCATACCCGTCCCACTTAGCGTGACAAATGCAAAAAGAACAATTGATGGACGGAATGCTGAACAATGTCAAACATTCACCCCAGTAAAGAGATCTTGGTTTAATCCAT
This sequence comes from Calotriton arnoldi, assembly GCA_963921515.1. Classification (NCBI taxonomy): domain Eukaryota; kingdom Metazoa; phylum Chordata; class Amphibia; order Caudata; family Salamandridae; genus Calotriton; species Calotriton arnoldi. Next base: position 755,950 of record CAWUFW010009387.1, read on the forward strand.
AATTTTTTTGCTCACCACGCCACCCCAGTTTGGACCCAGTCATATACAAATCAGTCTTTACCCTGCTCCCCATGGGAACGGTCCAGCCTGAACTGGCAGCCAGGTGTTCCCTTGACCAGAAACAAGCATCCTGGGACCGGTTTCAGGGTATCACCCCTTGTCAGACAGGCTAGCTTGAATCCAGTGGCACGGTGAGCACGAGACCCACGTCTGGGCATACCCTTCACACTTAAGGTGACAAAAGCAAAAAGAACAAATGATGGACGGAATGCTGAACCAATCACACATTCAACCCCAGTCACAGATCTGGGTTTCATCCACGTGTTTTACTCAAGACGCCACCCCAGTTTGGATCCAGCCATATGCAAATCAGTCTTGACCCTGCTGCCCGAGCCCAAACTGCAGGCCAGGTCCTCCATAGACTGGAAGCAAGTATCCTGGGACTGGTTTGGGGGTTTTTGTTTTGAATGTATGATTGGCTCAGCATTCCTTCCATCATTTGTTCTGTTTCCTCTTGATTTGTAGGAACAGCACTAGGCTGTTCATCTGAATCTGAGAATGGCATTCTAGTGACAGCAAATTAGCAATGTCAGAGAGTTAGACAACAGGGTGTAAGGACAGCAAAACCCAATAGATAAATGTAGCAACAAGGAAGGAATCTTTCTTTGTTAAATAAAGACATCCATATGAACCAATCCCAAACATTGCTTGGGATACCTTTTCTCTCCCGGGCGAGGTGCAGGCATCTCGAGAGAAGCTCACAAGATCGTAAAACAGCAAACTTTCTTTATATTTAAAATGCAAAAATACATCACCTGTTTTTTCTACTTTAAACAACACTTCTCATGTTTTAATTTCTTCAGAATTACAAAAATATACTATTTCAAAAAAAATTCAAAAGTACAATCTCCCTAGTGGATTGTTTGAGCGAGACAGGAACTACAGCTCCCTCATAGTCTACATAGGGGATTATGTGTTCTGCCCTTTCGATCATCTTTCGCAACAAAAGAATGCCTGTCCGTTCTAATGTAAGATAACCCTCCACAAAATGGGGAGAAAACACTTGGATTTTCTTAGATAACCCTCACCCACCAGGGTTGCTCCTTGGTGGCATGCTTAATCATTGAGTTCTTCTTGTTCCGCTGTGTAACAGAGCGTGCTGTGACTTGCGAAGCACACAGGACCACTGAGTGGTAAACTATAATGATGAAAGTGAATAGGAGTAGGAGGGGTCTTATGTAGAAGGTTAAAATACCTGCCTGGTAGGTTAGTGAATACTGTAATCAGTCCTCCTGGCAGTATGATTAAAAACCGGGAGAAAGAGGAAATATTAGGTGATAATGTACCTGCCTTCCTAGAGCTCTACATGTTTCAGGCCAATCCACATGACTTTTTATCAGGACAATGGATCTAACTCCCTGATTCAACTTCTAAAGTAGTATTCATGTAGAATACCGGTACACACTCTGAATGCTAATGATAAGTGTAGCACCTACTTGGTGTTTCTGCTTAGCACCTAATTGGTGTTACTGTTTATTTCCTGCGACATATACTGGGAGATTTAGGCTGCCATGAGTCATGACAGTATACATAGAAGTCAATCCACATGTCATTAATATTACTCTAGCGTGCTGTGTAAATGTATTCTATGTAGCAAAATCTCACTTCAAAGTGATAAATCATGTGGATTATGTAATAACACACAATAAGGTGAACACATCTTGTGCAGCAATAACCCCTTGAAACATGCAGCATAGAGCATGCTGAACATACAAACACGTAGTGCAAAAACACATACAATTATATGGCAAAACTTATGCTTCATGGGTCCTCCTGTGGCAAGGTGCACTTGTAGTCACACTCTATAGGATTAAAGAAATCATGCCCAATCACATCTTCAGCATGATGGTGTCACAATCTCGGGGAAGAAAGGCCAGAAAATTGTCACCGTGGTGACTAGGCCATACTTACTACACCAAAGTGTATCCTCGGCTTAATAACCTAAGACAATTCCCCCGGGGCCCGGATATTACAGTTGCTTGTTTGTGCATTTCTAAAATGCTTTGTCAGCATCAAACGGGAACATGGGCAGTGCATCCACGCTGCACTGCATCCCACTGCCTAAAGAAGAACTAGATCGCTGACCGCTAAAGATGGTTGGCCATGAGTGGAACCACTTCCTGGTTCCGCTCGTAACATATAGGCATGAAAGAAGGGAATTGAATATTTCACAAGAAGGCCCAGACAAAATGTAGATAAGTGTAGAATGATGTAAAACTGGCAAAAAACTAGCTATAAAAGCCACATTTTGTGTGTCTGATATACATAAATGCTACCTGATTGTGAACAAGACCATGTTGCTTATGTGGAGAGTCCCACAGTCTTTTTAGTCATAATAAGCTTCTCACATGGCAGGCTCGTACAGGAGAGAAACCCAGACAGAACAAAATGTTCATGTACTCTGTAAATAGGGTAAAGTTGATAAAGTATTTGAAAGGGTGTACCCCTAAGTGTGCCTAATTATATGAAGGACACAGACCTGTATGTCATACGTTAGTTCCTGGGGGCAGAAGAGCACAATAATAGAAAACAGAGAGTAGCGGTGGGACATTGTAATTGAGCGGCAGAACTTCATGCTGTAAACTGGCTCCAGGGAATGTTATCATTAAGGGCCCCATGTCTTTTCAGTTTAAACTCCCAGCATTGCTCTTTTTCAAGCAATCTGGATTCATAGTTGGTTGCATTGTTGACGTGTTCCAAAACCACCCATCCATAGTCCTGTACTGTGTGTTTCGCCTCAATGTAGTGAGCTGACAATTTGATTGTTGCTCAACCACAACTGAGGTTGGTGCGGTGTTCACTGATTCTAGTTTTCACTGCCCTGGTCATCATGCCTACTTAATGTATGTTACAGGGACAAGTGATCATGTATACCACTCTTTTTGTGTTGCAATTTGAGAATCTCCTAAGTTCCCACAATTTGTTGTTGTTGAAAAATATTGTTTTTGACGGTTTCGTGAGGTGACATATGCTTCATCCACCACATGGGTGATGGCCAACCACTGGGGATAAAGTGCCTTTGTCTGTCTTGTGTCAGTTGTTGACTTTTGTTGCTGTGTTGTACTAGTAGGTCTTTCAGGCTCTCTTCTCATCTGTGAGAGAACATTGGTTGGGAAAATTCAAGGTGCCGCTATACAGAATTCTCCAATGTTTAATAATGATCTTGCTCACTTTGTCGGAGGCCACATTAAATGTGATAATGCAGATAGGTCTTTCCTCTTTCTCTTTGGATGGGGCATGTTCCAATAGGCCCTCTCTCTTATTGTTGCATGCCTGTTTCATGGCACTCTGCACAATGTTAGGTGGATATTTTCTGGCTTCCAGATTATTTGGCAAACAGTCTGCTTGTTGCTTGCAACCCTTCACATCCAAATAGTTCCTTCTCAATCTCAAAAGTTGACAGAAAGGGAGATTCTACCTTAGATAACGTGGGAGGAAACAGTTGTAAAGAAGTAAGCAGCTTTTTGCAGGTGATTTTTCATGTGCAGTTGTTTTCAGTATGCCCTAGTCAGCTATTATATTCAGGTCAAGAAAAATCAATTCTTTATCACTAATGGTGTGGATGAATTTCCAAAAATTGTTTTGTACATTGAGACTACTCATGAATTGTTTTGATGTAAGCTCATTGCCTTCTCAGATTACTAGAATGTCATCAATGTGCCTTTTCCAAAAGGTTAGGTGTGTAAAATACAGGCTTACAGGGTTCAGGATTTTTTGTGTTTGCAAATGATGGACATACAGGCCGGCAATGCTTGGCACAAATGTGCTACCCATACTAGTCCCATGTTTCTGTAAGTAAAAGGTCCCTTCAATCTCAAAAAAGTTGTGAGTGAGGGCCCACTTTCAGCACTCCATAACTACATTCCAAGGTGTTTGGTAATCACAATCAACCTCAAAAAGGACTTCCTCAATGATGTTCAAGGTCTTTGTGTGGGGGAGACTTGTGTAAAGACTTTCGATATCAAGACCCAGGAGGAGATGGGTGTCGGGATTGAAAGTGATGTCTTTGAGGAGGAATAGTATATCCTTGGTGTCTTTGAGATACGTACTTGTTTTCAGAATTATGGGTCTAAGGAAGGCATTTGTGAACCTAGACAAGGGTTCCAAAATTGAACCTATCCCTGACACTATGAGGCAACCTGATGGATTTTCCAGGTTCTTGTGGATCATTCGGACGGTGTAGAAAAATGGAAGTAATTGGATTTTTATTAATCAGGAATTCTCCTTATTTCTGTGATATCCAATCATTGGCCAAAGCCTGCTCAATCATACTACTGATTCGCGTTCTCAGGAAATTGGTCGGATCTATGGACAGAAGCACATAGTGTCTCTCATCATTGAGGAGTCGGAAGCATTCCTTGTGATACGCCCCTGTTGATTGAATGACAATTGCTCCCCCTTTGTCCACTGGCTTAATCTCCAAACCTTTATCATCGGCCAGTTCCCTGATGGCTGCTTTTTCTTTCTTAGTTTGTATTGTGAAAGGTCTTGATAAGGCTGGGATCAATTTCCCTTTAGTCCTTCAAGACAGCTTTCTCCAAAGCCAGAATTTAATGGAAACTGCCATGGAGGGTAGTGTGGAATTGGATTTTATTCTGTGTCCTGTGTCACCCTGTGCATCTAATTCTTGAGGTCTGCTTCAAAAAGTCCTTGAGTTTTATCCTCCTAATGAACTCATTGATCACACAATTGAGTTTGAACTTATCTAGTGTTGCCGTTGGGACAAAACCCAGGCCTTTCTCCAGAACACGCATTTGTGGGTGTGTGACTCTTTTGTCAGTTAAGTTAATGACTAGGCTAGGCGTTTGCTCGGGCCTGGTTGTGACTCCTTCGTCATACTCATAGTTGTCATCCTCCCTCATTCTTGTGGTGAGGGAGCATTGTACCTGGCCCCTCCTTTTAATTTTTCCTCTTGTGTGGCCCTGGCCTGCCTCTAAAAAAAGTCTTCTCTAGTTAAATTGGTAGAGGCCCCCTTGTGAGTTCCATTGTTCAAATAGGGGTGGGTGCATGTGGGGTGGAGGTGGCGGACCATAATATTATGGAATTGGGTGCATCAGTGGTTCATTGTTTTGGCCCATCCTCTTCCTTGTCCAAAATCAGACCATGCTTCCCTACTGTTGCATCTCTTTCACCTGTAGTCACCACTACTGCCTGAGCTTTAATCAGAGCGATTTGAGCTAGCTTCAGCTGAATCACTAACTGTATTGTAGCCTGAATTTCTTCCAGCGCTGATGTAGTCATCTCTTATGTAGGGATACACCCATTTGTGTGTGAATTTGGCTGTGTCTTTCTTGAGTTTATTGAATTTTGTTTGAGTGTAGCCTCAAACTCATTCATGGTCTGATTCAGCTCTTCTAGTCTTTTGTTCAGACTAGCGGTGGACTGGTAAGACTTTAACCGAAACTCTATTGTGTGGATTTCTGTGTTCAATTCTTGGGACAGGTGAGCTGCTGGCTTTATAATGAGGATCAGCCAGTCTCAGGTACAGTTCCATGAGATCTGAGACCAATCCTTCTTAAAAACTATATCATGTGGAAAAATGAATGGTTAATTTTTCACAATCAGTCCCTGTGGTGCTGTGTTAGCTCTGAGGTATTCTGTCATCATGATCCTCTGGGTCATGGTTATGATCTGGGTCCTCTTTAAAGTAAAACAAATTGTTCTGAGCACTCGAAGTTTATAAAGGAGTAATATGTTCAATCCAAGAAGTTGTAGAGTTTCAGTCAGCTTTAGTCTGATCCACATTTCATATCAAAACACAGCATTCTTGTACATCACAGTGGTGAGAATTGTCCCACAGGGATACTGAGCCCTAGGTTGCCAATGAGCACTGAGCCTTTGGTCACCCAGAGATATTGAGCCCTAGGTACCCTGAGGGTACCAAACCTTGAGTACCCTAGGGGTACAGAATAGTGGATCCCGCAATGATACTGAGTCCCTCACTTGGGTTGCCAACTATACATCCCCAGGGGCTCCATGCATTAGGTACCAAGCTAGGCTCTAAGTACCACAGGGCTACTAAGTGCTAGGTCCCTCAGGGATACCAAATATTGTGGTTCCCTGGGGGTACCAAGCCCAGGGTCTCCCAGGTGTACTGATCACTAGGTCCCTTAGGTATGGATCCCTAGGTCCTCCAGAGGTACTGAGAATAGGTCCACAAGGACTACCACATATCAGAGTTCACTGGGGGTACCGAGCCCATGGTTGCCTTGGGTTACTGATCCCTAGGTCCCCAAGGTACTGATCCTGAAATCCTCAGAAGTTACTGAGCCCTTGGTCTCCCAGGGGTTCAGAGTATTGGGTCCCTTGGGTATTCTGAGCTCTAGGTACCCTGGGTATTCTGTGTCCTAGGTACCCATGGTACACTGAGGCCTAGGTCTACTGGTGGTACTGAGCCCTATGTCCCCTTGGGTATGGAGCCATTAGGTCCCTCAGTGGTACAGAGTAATGAGTGATGTAGGCCCTAGCCCAGAGCTTTCATGAGATGGGTATGGATGGTGCTAGAATGCTGGCTGGAGTATTTTGTCCTATGATACAGTGTCATGTGGCAGCTTGATATGTGGTTGGTGAGATGCACTGTTAGTTTTGATATAGTGTGGGTTTGTGTGGTGTGTTTAGGCATTCTGAGTGGTGTGGTGTTGTGGTGGTAATTGGTGCAACATATTTGGAAGCTGGTTTTGGAAGTTATTAGTAGTTGAGCTTGTTCCAGCATGTAGTGGTACCTAATATTAATCTGTGCAGAGAGTTATGACAAGGCCAATGATGTGGTGTGGTGTGGTGCTTTTGTTCTGTAGTGTAGTGATGCAGACTCATTTGAGTTACAATGATGCCAGTTTATGGTTTGGCATGGTGCTAGTGATCTTGCAGGTTAGTGGGCAATGTAATTTGTCATCTGGTATATTCTTTCATTTTGGAACAATACTGCATTTGCTCTTTAGTGTTGCTTAATATGTATCCATTTGTTTGGTGTGATTTGAAGTAATGTTGCCAATGTAATGTGACTTAGCCCTGTATCTGTTCCTTTTCCATGGAAGATGGACAATGCACAAAAAATGAAGAAAATCTTGGAACTGCTTATGGCCTGTTTGACACCCCTATGCACCATCAGAACATGGTAGATGTCTGTTCGCCGTATTAAAAGTGCATTACAGTTGCAGCATTGCACATAAACATGGTTTTAACATATGCAATGGTGTCACAGATTATCCATTACACCTCTAATAGCTCTGGACATGCTCTTTAAGGAACTTAGGACAGTGTTTCCCAGCATGTTTACTTTAGTTTCAAAGGCATACATACTCACAGATTTCAAGAAATGTAGGTTAAGTCCCAAAGGTAGCATTGGGCTATCCCAACTTACATCTACAAACTGGAAGGAGTTGGATTTAGCACAGTGAGTGAGATAAAGGTGCTTGAAAGACATGTCTTCCTGAGCCTTATCTGGCTCACATATGAGACATTAGGAAAGTTTCACTTGGCACACGTATCGGTAATAAAAACGTAGGGGCATATTTATGAGAAATGATGCAACGCTGCGTTTCAGCAGTGTTGCATCATTAAAACATGCACTGCGTTGCGTTACTTTTGTGCACATGGCTGTGTCGTATTTATGGTATGGTGCAGCGTGTCACAAGCACCAAAGGCACATCTTAAATGCCGATGCTTCAGAGAGTAAAGCAACGCAAGGTGTCTTAAGACAACTACAACCTATGTGACAGAAAGCTGATTTGTGCATCGTAAAGTGCCGCAAATCAGTTTTGCATCATGTAGGAGTGTGGTAAGTCTAAAAAAAGTGACTCATTTGCAGAAAAAAATGATGCATTGGAATCCATTACAGGGCTGGACAACAAAAACACTTCTAAATAGCGCCCAACAACACCAACGCCAGCCACAGTGACCAGACCACAGCCCAGGGGAAGAGGAAAAGGAAGACTAATTTCAGTGAGAATCAGATGAACACCTCTTTGTCACCTCCAAGTTGCCATTAAAGGAAGACAACAGCTCTTTGACAGGCCATAGTGGATATGATTAACAGTGTAGGGCAAACAAAAAGGACAGTGCTGGAGTGCAAGAAGCACTGTCATGATTATAAGCGCAGAATCAGAGAAACTGGCCATGAACCTGAAGGCAGCAATGGGGACTAGAGGACCCATTAGAGAAGTAGGTGGCATCATTCATCTCAACAGAGTGGTGGCAGGAGTTCCAAGACAGGACAGTGGTGCAGTCGAGGACCAGGAAGAATTACAGGGTAAGTCAAAACAAGGGTCAATTTGTTTAAAACTGTCATGCAGCACATCACAGCTATACACTTCTCTGTGCTGCATTGCACTGTGTACAAGGGAAAGGGCAGGAATGTCTCACATGTAAACTCATCCATCACAAAAATGTAATTATCTTCTGCAGTGACTATTCATTCAACCCAATCCAATCCTGCCAAGTTTCTTAGGTCCATGAGTGATTTTCTGCCTCAGTCCAGGTTGTTCTTTTAATGCTGAGGCTTGTAGTGGAATGTACAACATGATTGCCCAGGTTTACATGTCCCACAATACCAAGTAAAAAATTTGGCCTGTAGCAGCACATCATCCATGAACCTTGGAAAGTTCACAGATATGTCAGTGACAATGCAGGCCACCTTACACCATGAAGTGGGTGTAACTGTCTTGGAGCTAGGCAGCCAAAAGTGAAGAGTAAGGTAATGGAATGGAATGGAATAGGGTTTTCAGTGCATCAACCTCTCAACCAAGAGGGGATCCAGGTGCTGAGTATGTGAAGGCTTTCCAAGTAGGATCATGTGAAGAGTCAGGTGTTCAGTCACTAGCATTAAACCATATTCCATGCAGCAAGGCTTCCTAATGTCCCAGAAAGTGCTGTAGGGTGCAGAGGGAGTGCAATTTTGACCAATGCATTTCATACTTTTGGTTGATAAACAATTTCATCTATATATTAATAAAAATAATGAGATCAAGAGGGAATTATTATTCTACAAGTCATAAAGATTACACAACTGTGCATCAAACCATACTATTCTCTGTGGGCAGATCTTCTGGTCAAAGATCAACAGTGCCAAATATTGTCATTGTGCATTGTGGCCATATAAGCTAATGAGCAACCACAGCTATCTATATTGCTGTAATGCCACTGAGGCTCTACAGAGTGCAGGCCTAACTATCAAGGCAAGCAAGTGCCAGATAGGGCAGAGCTCTGTTGTATACTTGGACCCACTCTTGTAGGTGGAAGCCAAGTTCAACCCTTACAACCCAAGGTCCAGACAATTGTGGACTGGGTTGAAGGCCTCGCAATGACCAAAATTGACTTTCTAATAGACTTTTCCTCCTACTCAGAAGCTTGTAATTTGCCAAATTTTGAGCTTGAAAATGACTCTAAACACACTTATTTTAGTTCCAAAAGTGATAATTCACATCCAACAGTCATTCAAAAGATTAAACATGAAAAACTAACCATTACTCACGATTTTGAGAAAGTCCTTAAGATCCAGGTTCACCGATTTTCATCAGAAAATGGATTTTTTTGAATGTACAAAAAATTATTCAAAATGTAAATTGTATCATGCCACATGTTGAATAACGACTTTTTAAGGCCCCAAACTCACCAAAATTGTCATTTTTATAGCTTTTTCTCCTACTCAGAAGCTTGTCTTTTGCCTGATTTCGAGCTTGATAATGACTCTAAACACACTTATTTTAGTTCCAAAAGAGATAATTCAAATCCAACAGTCAACTGCAGTCAAAATATTAAACCTTCAAAAAAATCACCATTACTGACCATTTGGAGAAAAATTCCAAGGTCCGGGTTCATCGATTTTCACCAGAAAAATTATTTTGCATCATGCCTCATGTTGAATAACCACTTTATAAGGCATTAAAAGTTACCGAAATTGCCATTTTCTAGACGTATCCTCCTACACAAAAGCATGAATTTAGTCCGATTTCGAGGAAGAAAACCACACTAAACACACTTATTTTAGTTCCATAAGTAATAATTCAAATCCAACAGTCATTTACAGTCAACAGATTAAACATTAAAAAAATTACCATGACTGACCATTTTGAGAAACTTCCTAAGGTCCGGGATCATCGATTTTCATCAGAAAACTGATTTTTGGGAATGTACAAAAATGATTCAAAATGTTAATTGTATCACACCTCATGTTGAATAACCACTTTTTAAGGCTTCACAGTTACCAAAATTGCCATTTTTATAGAGTTTTCCTCCTACACAGAAGCATGTATTTTGCCCGCTTTCAGTCATGGAAGTCACTTTAAACACACTTATTCTAGTTCCATAAGTGATGATTCACATCCAACAGTCATTTCCAGTCAAAAGATTAAACATTCAAAAAATCACATTACTGACCATAAGGAGAAAGTTCCTAAGGTCCAGGGTCATCATTTTATATCAGAACATTTATTTTTTGCACTGTGCAAAAACGATTCAAAATGTCAACTGGATCGTGCCTCATGTTAAATAACCACTTTTTAAAGCCTCACTGTGACCAAAATTGCCATTTATACAGATTTTTTCTACTACTCAGAAGATTCTATTTTCATATCCAATAGTCATTTACAGTCAAAAGATTAAACATTCAAAAATCACCAGTACTGACAATCTAGAGAAAGTTCGTAATGTGCGGGGTCATCGTTTTTCTATCAGAAAATAGATTTTTTTGACTATACAAAAAATGATTCAAAATGTCAATTGGTTCATGCGTCTTATGAATAACCACTTTTTAAACCCTCAGAGTGACCAAAATTGCCATATTTACAGATGTATCCTCCTACTCAGAAGCTTCTATTTTGACCAATTTCTGGCAGGAAAATGAATCTAAACACACTTATATTAGTTCAAAAGTGAAAATTCACATCCAACAGTCATTTACTGTCAAAAGATTAAACATTAAAAAATCATCATTACTGACAATCTGGAGAAAGCTCGACAGGTCCGGGGTCATCGTTTTTCAACAGAAAATTGATTTTATGGACTTTACAAAAAATTATTTAAAATATCATTTGGATCGCGCCTCATGTTGAATGACGACTTTTTAAAGCCTCACAGTGAACAAAATTGCAATTTTTATAGACTTTTCCTCGTACTCAGAAGCCCCTATTTTGACCTATTCAGGCAAGAAAATGACTCTAAACACACTTATTATAGTTCCAAAAGTGATAATTCACATGCAATAGTCATTTACAGTCAAAAGATCAAACATAAAAAAATTAACATTACTGACCATCTGGAGAAAGTTCGACAGGTTCGGGGTCATTGTTTTTCATCAGAAAATTGATTTTTTGGACTGTACAAAAAATGATTCAAAAATGTCAATTGGATCATGTCTTACGTTGAATAACCACTTTTTAAGGCCTCACAGTGACCAAAATTGCCATATTTACAGATGTTTCCTCCTACTCAGAAGCTTCTATTTTGACCAATTTCAGGCAGGAAAATGACTCTAAAAACACTTATTTTAGTTCAAAAAGTGATAATTCTCATCCAACAGTCATTTACCGTCAAAAGATTAAACATTTAAAAATCATCATTACTGACCATCTGGAGAAAGCTCGACAGTTCCGGGGTCATCAATTTTCAACAGAAAATTGATTTTTTTGAACAGTACAAAAAATGAATTAAAATGTCAATTGGATCATGCCTCATGTTGAATGACAACTTTTTAAAGCCTCACAATGACCAAAATTGCCATTTTTATAGAATTTACTTCCTACTCACAAGCTTCCATTTTGACCAATTTCAGGCAGGAAAATGTCTCTAAACACACTTATTATAGTTCCAAAAGTGATAATTCACATGCAATACTAATTTACACTCAAAAGATTAAACATTCAAAAATTACCTTTAATGACCATCCTGAGAAAGTTCGAGAGGCCCAGGGTCATTGTTTTTCCTCAGAAAATTGATTTTTAGGACTGTACAAAAAATGATTCAAATGTCAATTAGATCATGCCTCTCATGAATAACCACTTTTTAAATCCTCACAGTGACCAAAAGTGCCATATTTACAGACTTTTCCTACTACTCAGAAGCTTCTATTTTGACCAATTTCAGGCAGGAAAATGACTCTAAAAACACTTATTTTAGTTCAAAAAGTGATAATTCACATGCAACAGTCATTTACAGTCAGAAGAATAAAGATTACAAAATCATCATTACTGACCATCTGGACAAAGTTCGACAGGTCCGAAGTCATTGTTTTTCATCAGAAAATTGATTTTTTGGACTGTTCAAAAAATGATTCAAAATGTCAATTGGAACATGCCTCACGTTGAATAACCACTTTTTGAAGCCTCACAGTGACCAAAATTGCCATCTTTACAGGTGTTTCATCCTACTCAGAAGCTTCTATTTTGACCAATATCAGGCAGGAAAATGACTCTAAAAACACTTATTTTACTTCAAAAAGTGATAATTCACATCCAACAGTCATTTAAAGTCAAAAGATTAAACATTAAAAAATCATCATTACTGACCACCTGGAGAAAGTTCAACACGTCAGGGGTCATTGTTTTTCATCAGAAAATTGATTTTTTGGACTGCACAAAAACTGATTTAAAATATCAATTGGATCGTGACTCATGTTGAATGACCACTTTTAAAGCCTCACAGTGACCAAAATTTCAATTTTTACAGACTTTTCCTCCTACTCAGAAGCTTGTATTTTGACCTATTTCAGGAAGGAAAATGATTCTAAAAACACTTATTTTAGTTCAAAAAGTAATAATTCACATCCAACAGTCATTTACAATCAAAAGATTAAACATGAAAAAATCCTCATTACTGACCATCTGGACAAAGTTCGACAGGTCCCGGGTCACCGTTTTTCATCAGAAAATTGATTTTTTTAGACTGTACAAAAATTATTTAAAATGTCATATGGATAGTGACTCATGTTGAATGACGACTTTTTAAAGCCTCACAGTGACCAAAATTGTCATTTTTACAGACTTTTCCTCCTACTCAGAAGCTTCTATTTTGACCTATTTCAGGCAGGAAAATGACTCTAAACACACTTATTTTAGTTCAAAAAGTGACAATTCACATCCAACAGTCATTTACAGTCAAAGGATTAAACATTAAAAAATCATCATTACTGACCATCTGGACAAAGTTCGACAGGACCCAGGTCATCGTTTTTCAACATACATTTTTTTTTTTTACTGTACAAAAAAAAGATTTAAACTGTCAATTGGAACGTGCCTCATGTTGATTGACAACTATTTAAAGCCTCACTGTGACCAAAATTGCCATTTTTACAGACTTTTCCTCCTACTCAGAAGCTTCTATTTTGACCAATTTCAGGCAGGAAATAAACACACTTATTTTAGTTCAAAAAGTGAAAATTCACATCCAACAGTCATGAACAGTCAAAATATTAAAAATTAAAAAATCATCATTACTGACCATCTGGAGAAAGTTCGACAGGTCGGGGATCATCGTTTTTCATCAGGCAATTGATTTTTTTGGACTGTACAAAAAATGGTTAAAAATGTCAATTGGGTCATGCCTCATGTTGAATTACAACTTTTTAAAGCCTCACAATGACCAAAATTGCCATTTTTATAGAATTTTTCTCCTACTCACAAGCTTCTATTTTGACCAATTTCATGCAGAAAAATGACTCTAAACACACTTATTTTAGTTCCAAAAGTGATAATTCACATGCAATAGTCATTTACAGTCAAAAGATTAAACATTAAAAAATTACCATTACTGACCATCTGGAGAAAGTTCGACAGGTCTGGGGTCATTGTTTTTCCTCAGAAAATTGATTTTTTGGACTGTACAAAAAATGATTCAAAATGTCAATTGGATCATGTCTCTCATGAATAACCACTTTTTAAATCCTCACAGTGACCAGAAGTGCCATATTTACAGACTTTTCCTCCTACTCGGAAGCTTCTATTTTGACCAATTTCAGGCAGGAAAATGACTCTAAACACACTTATTTTAGTTCAAAAAGTGATAATTCACATGCAATAGTCATTTACAGTCAAAAGATTAAACATTAAAAAATTACCATTACTGACCATCTGGAGAAAGTTCGACAGGTCGGGGGTCATCATTTTTCAACAAAAATTGATTTTTTTTGACTGTACAAAAAAGATTTAAACTGTCAATTGGATCGTGCCTCAAGTTGATTGGCAACTATTTAAAGCCTCACTGTGACCAAAATTGCCATTTTTAAAGACTTTTCCTCCTACTCAGAAGCTTCTATTTTGACCAATTTCAGGCAGGAAAATGACTGTAAACACACTTATTTTAGTTCAAAAAGTGAAAATTCACATCTAACAGTCAATAACAGTCAAAATATAAAAAATTTAAAAATCTTCATTACTGACCACCTGGAGAAAGTTCGACAGGTCGGGGATCATCATTTTTCATCAGAAAATGGATTTTTTTGGACTGTACAAAAAATGGTTCAAAATGTCAATTGGATCGTGCCTCATGTTGAATGACAACTTTTTAAAGCCTCACAATGACCAAAATTGCCATTTTTACAGACTTTTTCTCCTACTCAGAAGCTTCTATTTTGACCAATTTCAGGCAGTAAAATGACTCTAAAAACACTTATTTTAGTTCAAAAAGTGATAATTCACATCCAACAGTCATTTACAGTCAAAAGATTGAGGGGCCGATTCCGATTCGGGTCGCAAAACATACCGACCGACTCGGTACGGGAATATAGTCTGACCGACACGTACCGGCGCTGCCCGACCTGGGTAGTACGATGAAATGCATGTGAATCACGACCGACTCGTACGGAACACAAGCCGAACGACCGAACCGGACGGAAACAAGCTATCCGGCCGGGAAACCACGCGAATCGAACCGGCCGACACGCACCAGGAATGAACCCGAACGAAACGTACCCGCGAACTCCGACCCGCGCAGTACGATGCAATGCGTGGAAAACCAGACCGAGTCGCACGGAGCTCAAGCCGTACGACCGACACGCATACAAAAGCCAGCCGAAGCAAGCCAATACTCCGCGACCGACGCGTACGCCGCACAATAAATCTAGCAGAAACACAGCGTGAACGACTCGGAGAAGCTCGCATGAGACAACTGCAGCGTCCTACTCGGTCAGAAGAACGTCTCCTACATGCACAAAAATACAAAGGAAAAAATACAAAAAAGGGCCAAACAAGCAATGACAAAGTCAATAAATACAGGGGAAAAAATATGGAACAAGGACACCCCCCAACTCCACCTATATAAAGGCCACAAATCCCTACCATGATCCTTTGCAAATTCAACTGACCTGCTAGCACAGAACACCATCAGAAAGCAACCACAGACACACTCACAGCTCATCCATCACACAAGCCACACACCATTAGCACCTCAACAAATAGCACCCTCACATACACCCAGCAAAACCTACACTCACACACCCTCACTTGCACACACACACATATCAATCACCACCACCACCCATCACCATGCCCCCAAAGAAGAATCCAAAGTTCCTAGACAGTGAATTGGAAGTCCTGGTAGATGAGATCCTCAGGGTAGAGCCACAGTTGTTTGGTACATTGGTCCAACAGACCCCCATGTCGCAGAAAACCAAGATGTGGGAGAGGATCGTCGACAGGGTGAACGCACAATCACCATGTTTGCACACAAAGGAAGACATCCAGGACAGGTGGTATGATGTGCGCAGGAGGGTCAGGGACCTACTAAAGAAGGATTACATCTTGAGTCAGCGCACCGGCAGTGGCCCTCCTGCCAAACCACTATACCTCAGGCCCTGGGAGAAGAAGGTGCGGGCCATCCTACCACCAGTGAGCGTATATGGACTATCAAACATCCCAGAGCCTGGTGAGTACACAACTAATATACCCAATATTGTGTGACAATACGCACACATCACTGTCAAGGGGATAGTCAAACCATGCACCCTTAGCAAATCCACAGCAACCAAAAGATAATCACCCCAAGATTTGTCTGTCAGTCAGATAAACACAATACATGCCATCTCATAGTGATATGTAACTGTGTCATGATATGTACAAACCTAACTACAAATACAGCAAGGCAGTGGCACAAATATAACCAACAAACACAGTTAGATATTTTGCCACCACTAGAACACCACCTCACAGGGAAGCTCACTGAAAGGAAGGAATTCTGTGTATGCTGGTGAAGTCAGTGTAGCCAATAGCATGATGGGAGTTGTAGTCACAGATATTGGTCACCCTCACAATTGGCCCATCAACACCACTCTGAACCATGCTCACATCACAGGGAGTGGAAATGAACTGACAAGATGGCTGAAATTGGGTACTGCTGTGGGGAGCACAAGGCCCTGCTGGGAACTGTGCAACAACCAACAGCAGGACACCACTGACTGACATCTTGAAAGACGACTTGCACTCCCTGCAATGGAAGCACGTTCCATGGTGGGATATCTGGCTGGGTGGGAAGGAGGACTGACAGCTCTGACCATAGTCACCACCAGCTTTTCTCACACACCCCCTTAACACAAACTCCACACAACTCACCTGGGAGAATGCAATGCCTCACACTCTAATTAAATATTCCACAAAGAACAACCACACTGGGTTATGCCGTGTGAAGCACAGGGACACTTTTGGGACTTGTAGCCAAACAAACGCCAGGACAACACTCTCAGCCATCCTGTCAGCACAGGCACACTACCCTACAGGGAAGCAGAGTCAAAAGGAAGGAAGTATGGGCATGCTGGGAAGGGGGATGTAGGCAATAGCATGATGGGAGTGGTAGTCACAGCTCAACATCCCCCACCCGCATGGCCCAGCAAGCTCACACTGAAGCATGCACACCTCACAGGGAGTGAAAAGCCAATTCAAAGATGTCTGACACTGGCCTCAGCTGTGGGGAGCACAAGGCCCTGCGGGGAACTGTGCACCAACAAACAGCAGGACACCACTGTCAGCCATCTTGCCAGTGCTGTCACACTCACACACAGTGAAGTCCACTCAAAAGGAAGGAAGTATGGGCATGCTGGGAAGGGGTGTAGGCAATAGCATGATGGGAGTTGTAGTCACAGATATTGGTCACCCTCACAATTGGCCCATCAACACCACTCTGAACCATGCACACCTCACAGGGAGTGAAAAGCCACTTCCAAGATGTCTGACAATGGTGCTCTGTTGTGGGGAGCACAAGGCCCTGCTGGAAACTGTGCACCACCCAACAGCAGGACACCACTGACTGACATCCTGAGAGTCAACCTGCACCCACTGCAAGTGTGGCATGCTTCATGGTGGGACAACTGGGCTTGGGGGAGAAGGAGGTCCGGATGTCAACCAAATACCACCAATGCTGGTCATGCACACACCTCAACATCCACATAGAAATGCATCAGGTTGGCAGGACAATGAGCCACACCAATATCAACCTCTGACTGTGACAACTTAGGACAATGCAATGTACAGGCCCGCATCCAGAGGTACAGTCACAACTGTCATGTGTTTGAACCAGTGATGCCTGCAGAAACATAACATACATTGTGTGTCTCTTCCAAAACAGGTGATGATGGGGACACAGCAGCAAATGAGGAGGAGTCCCTGTCCCAGGCTCTGGGGGACCCTGATCTCTCTGGTATGGAACAGCCTCTGCACTCATCGGATGGTGAAGACCAACCTGGCACCTCCGGTGGGAGTCATCATGCAGCACCAGCAGGACCACCATCTGCACCCCCTGCACCCATTCCTCCAACATCTGCCAACACACAGACCACCCCCGCCGACACAGACAGACCAAGGACACTCAATGACAACAGCACAGGGACCACAGCCCACCGTGAAGCAACGGACAACAACCCCAGTACCAACCCCCAAGGGGGCCGAGGGTCACCTGTGCGTGCCACGGCAGCTCCCGCATGTGTGTCCAGGGGTGGTGGTAGGCAGAGTTCGCTGTTTGCAGAGGGGTCTGGACTGCATGATGACCCACAACTGGCACGCATTGCTGAGGCGTACCAGAATAGCACCGGAGAGGTCAGCCAGGTAGTGGGGATCCTCAAGGACATTCAACAGCAGCAGGCTGCCCATCATGCCCGCTTGGACTCCCACATGTCCCGTGTGGAGACACACATGTCCCGTGTGGAGACACACATGTCTGGCATGGAGTCCAAGTGGGACACATTGGAAGAACTGACAGCGGTGCAGAGGGACATATTGACATGCCTTCGCCAGATTAGCACCAACATGTCCACACCTCCCTGTGTGCCCACAACATCTGGTGCCCCAACAACTGCAACTGCCACAGGGAGGGAGGATGACTCTGGCGGAGAGTCCTCTGCACCGCAGTGGCCTGCACGTGAGGGTCCCCCCAGACAGAAGAGGGGTCGTCCGAGGAAGGACAACTGAGAGGCCGATGGCCAGGTACATCCCCCAGGAACCCAACACCTGTTCTGGAAATTCTCCTTTGTGTGCAAACTGTTCACCCTGTCGAATGCAACACAACTCTCCCACATGAACATGGGGAGTTTAAGTGGGACTAATGTATCAGATGACTGTGGACTTTACTCTGGACATTTCTGCTACCAAGACTTCCAACTCATCTGGGAACTTTGGATTACAATACCAATGTACAGCACCCACCATCCTGTGCACTATCCTCACACATGTATGTAATAAACTCACTAATACACCATACTTGCCTCTGTTGTGATTCCAACGTTGTTTTTGTCATGGAGATGATGATCTGCTAAAGACACCGTGCATGCTAACTGCCACAGCATGTTCAATACTGTCTTGTGAGTCATGGCGACGTGACACATATGAGGGAGACACACCACTAGGGCCACACAACACATAGACACCAGGGCCATCGGACTCATCGCCTACACTGATGTTGCCAGGAAATACAGTGGAATGCACAGACACCACACCTATTCAGAGTCTGTGTTAACTAGCCCACAGGTGCAGTAAGCAAATGTCAGTCAGATGTGTGACCACAGACAACGCACATCCCAAAGTGAAGCACAGGTTTATTACACATTTGTAACATGTTGTTTCCACTACAAATGCAAGGTAATCCCACGTGGCAGTGGCCACACAGTCAAAAAGTGCAGAAGATATAAAGTCCAGGGGTGTGTGGCACATCACCTGTAGGGAAACAACTGCTGCCACCCTGAAAGCTGAATCATGGTGTCGGGGGATCCAAGTTGACCAAACAACTCTGTAAGCACCCTGTGAAGGACAGACATGACACACAGTCAAAAGCACTGAAGAACAGGACAGAACTGCAATACTCATGCCCAATACATGTCACAAGATACCTACACAAAACCAAGTTAGCATGTCAACACTGTTGGGGAGTACAGACTACCTGTAAGGACACATCGCTGCACGCATCCAGTCAAGTAGCACATGGCCACACTCAAACAGCACCAGAGCACCACCCACACATATCATGCAAATTCACATCATTGACATGACAACTCTCTGGATACTCACATTCAGCTGAAGAAGTTGGTGATGAGCTGTGTGCGGACATCACCATCATCATCATCATCATCACTGGCATCGTGGCCCAGGCCAGGATCCTCCACAGGTGGCGGATGTTGGTCATCGTCATCCAGGATGAGAGTCAACTCCTTCCGCACTGCCAGGTTGTGTAGCATGCAGCAGACAATGACAATCTTGCACACCTTTGCTGGGGCATATGGGAGGGCCCCTCCTGTCTTGTCCAGGCAGCGGAAGCGGCTCTTCAGGAGACCAAATGTCCGCTCGATCACTCTCCTGGTCCGACCATGTGCCTCATTGTAGCGCATCTGGGCTGGTTTCACATGGTTCCTGAGGGGTGTCAGCAACCACGGCATGTTGGGGTATCCGGAGTCACCTACAGACAGACAATTGCACATTAGCTGAGTTGGAAAAGAGGGTGGAATACAACATAGCAGAACACACACAATGGTACAAAGTCAGTACACACCGACAAGCCAGGCACGCTGGTTCTGCATCTGTGACATCATCCTCGGGATGCGACTACTCCTCATCACGTAGGCATCGTGTGCCGAACCAGGGAAATGGGCACACACATGTGAGATGCTCATATCTGCAAGACATACCACCAGAGCATTGATCGAATGATAATGTTTCCTGTTCCTGTATGCCTGCTCATGTGCCTGTGGTGGTACCAAAGCCACATGTGTCCCATCAATGGAGCCAATGACATGTGGCATCCTCCCCAGGGCATAGAAGTCACTCTTGACGTCAGTGAGTTGTTGACGTTTAGGGAAATAGATGTACTGGTTCAGGCATCTCAACATTGCCTCCAAAACATCGCGTAGCACACGGCTGAACATAGTCTGTGACATCCCACCAGCAGACGCCACAGTGTGTTGAAAGGTACCAGTGGCAAAGAAGTGTAGGGCTGCCATCACCTTCACCTTGGGGGTCAGCGCTGTAGGGTACGGCCGGCCAGGTTGCAAATGTGGGGCCAAGCGCACTGCCAAATCCTCAATCAGCTGCCTGGTGAAGCGGTACCGTCGGATGCAGTCACGTTCCACCATTGTTGCAAGGTCAGGGAATGGTCTATGGACAGCTGGTGCCCTGCAGTGCATAGGTGAAGAAAGAAAGATTGTCAGTCACCCCACATATGTGGCATTGACCATACTCAATATCACATGATACATCATTACGAGACACAAGTACCTGATGTGTGTGCCGTTCTGTATGGACAGATATGGCATCTACATGGCCAACATCTAACATCACAGTTCAACATGTGTTGACAACAAGTTCCAGGTTGTGCAATGGGAAATCATTAGGCTGTGTCACAGTAACCATTTACTGCTGTCACGTTCCAAACACACACCACAGTGACATGTCTGGACAGATGCGCCACAGGCATCACAGCTCATTGACAGGTAGATTCCCAGGGACCCTGTATTGCCACATGGACACTGGCATGAGATGGCGTATCATGTACACGTCAGAAAAACAAACATGACTCCCACAGGTAGTTGCCCCTGTTGCCTCCGCAGGAAAGACATGGACGTCTGTCACACACACACGCACAACATCAAAGTCCATGCACAAACAACGTGGATGTGGAGACTGTCTCCCATTGTGCACATGGAATCAGAGACATCGGAAACACAACATGCACACAGACTGTGGAGGGCCATCACTATTGTGGCAATGGGTCACCCTGTGACGTACATACCTTCCCACATGGGACTCTGGGGGTATGTGACATGACATACACATACACAACCTGGAAATGTGACCATGCCACATGCTCTGAAATGAACAGTTGCACATCACAGTGGTCATGTGCACAACACACAAAGGATCCTGTCCCCATGAACACGTGCACAGCCTGGGAGTGGCTGCCCCCAAGTGCCACCCCAAAAACCACATGTTGACCCCCATACACAGAAAAGGTAATGCAGCCTTACATGCCTTAGGATACAGTGTGGACAGGCTGTGGTGTCGTAGGTGTGCCCCTGAGTCCCTGGCAAGTATATGTGGCTGGCATACGTTCACCAGTGACAAGCATGGTGACATATGCGAGTGACCTGTACAGGGACGCTTTGTACAGCAATGGACCGATCGGTGCGCACGCATTGGCCATTGCATTTGATGTGAGCGGGTACGCGTTGTACAGCAATGTACCGATCGGTGCGCACGCATTGGCCATTGCATATGATGTGAGCGGGTACGCGTTGTTTCCCGGAATACGCGTTGTACAGCAATGGACCGATCGGTGCGCACGCATTTTCCATTGCATATGATGTGAGCGGGTACGCGTTGTTTCCCGGAATACGCGTTGTACAGCAATGGACCGATCGGTGCGCACGCATTGGCCATTGCATATGATGTGAGCGGGTACGCGATGTTTCCCGGAATACGCGTTGTACAGCAATGGACCGATCGGTGCGCACGCATGGGCCATTGCATATGATGTGAGCGGGTACGCGTTGTTTCCCAGAATACGCGTTGTACAGCAATGGACCAATCGGTGCGCACGCATTGGCCATTGCATATGATGTGAGCAGGTACGCGTTGTTTCCCGGAATACGCGTTGTACAGCAATGGACCGATCGGTGCGCACGCATTGGCCATTGCATATGATGTGAGCGGGTACACGTTGTTTCCCGGAATACGCGTTGTACAGCAATGGACCGATCGGTGCGCACGCATTGGCCATTGCATTTGATGTGAGCGGGTATGCGTTGTACAGCAATGAACTGATCGGTGCGCACGCATTGGCCATTGCATATGATGTGAGCGGGTATGCGTTGTTTCCCGGAATACGCGTTGTACTGCAATGGACCGATCGGTGTGCACGCATTGGCCATTGCATATGATGTGAGCGGGTACGCGTTGTTTCCCGGAATACGCGTTGTACAGCAATGGACCGATCGGTGCACACGCATTGGCTAGGGCCTGGCATGGCAACGGACGCGTTTTCGAAGCTTCAATGAGTCTGATGCAGTGGATTCAGTTGGCCAGCCACAACAATGTTGCAAATTCATGGGTGTCATGAAGTTGAACTTTTGAAGGATGCTGTGGGCGTGTATTAGTGCTGCAATTCCATGGATTGGCCAGATTCAGAAGATGCAAACGACTTTGACCTATCACTTTGGACACATGGGACAGTATCTGCCTCTGCAGCACACATATAATGCTGGCTGTTCCCCTGAGAGCTCACTTGCCTGCACTACATGCTCCAGGATAACATCTGCCACCAACACTGCTGCTGTCTCTGCATCCTCTGGCTACTGCAATGGCACGTACTGTGGAGAGAGCCCCAGCATTCAGCACTGAGGAAAACCAGGCCCTGCTGGACAGCCTCCTTCCACAGTACAGAAAGCTGTATGGGAAACCAGGGGAGCAGGTGAGTGTGCTGTCCACTGCCTTACTAAATGTGCATGTTGTCTGACTAGCAAGACTTACAGTGTGCACACCACTGGCTAGCACGCTCACTGAGTAGTTCTCACCCCCCAAAGTGTGTAGTTACATGCACTGAACAGGTACAGTGCAGTAACAGTGCATTCCAATAAGGTTTACTTCCCAGGCAATGATACCATGTAGTAACTGCTGGCAAACTGTTCATAGCCATCGTTGCACTGCCTGTGTACATCATATGCCCCTGTGATTGAGACATGTATATCCAACTGTGTGATGCACGTATATGTTGCATGTGTAGTAATGGCCTTTTCACTTTGTCATCCTCACAGGTTGATGCTCACCAGAAGCAGGAAATCTGGCTGACCATCTCCCGGGCAGTAAGTTCCGTGGGGGTCTACAAGCGACGGATCCGCAACTGCCAGAAGAGGTGGCAGGACCTTCGGGCTGGACCCGGAGGATCGCAAGGGTCCAGCTGAAGCTGTCGCCTCCTTGCAGGAGGGGCGGACACCGGACCCTGACCCCCCACATGCTCCGGATCCTGGCGGTGGTCTTCCCTGACCTGGATGGGCAGCTGAAGGCCAGACAGCAGCAAGGAGGGGGTGAGTCCATGACTGCACTGTGAACTTTGTCTGACATGCTATGTGCCCTCCTCTGGCCTGGTTAAACTTCCACAGTACATCAGTCTTGTGGTCCAGGACCCATGTCCCTCAATTGTGACATGCCCACTCCTCATCTGATACCCAGGTGTGGCCCTTGCAGTCAGGAAATTGTGTCACTTGGGTACTGTGTCCTTGCATTTTGCTTCGCTCAAGGTGGGGGACAGCATTTGTTCCCGTGACTTTGTGGTGGGCTTCATGGGTGGGTCAATTGTTTACACAATGCCTAAGTTCTGACATGTAATCTGCGTGTAACTTTGATATGTGTTCCACTTGCTGATCTGAATCACCACATGTGCCTGGGGTATTTGGCACACCAATAAAGGATGGGTATGCGCTACAACCTTAGTTCAAAAAGTGGGTGTACATGTAATACAGTTTTTTTGTGCTTCAGGGGTAACGTCTTCCAAGCAAAACGTCGCGTCATAAACAAGTGTCTGCACATCCAGGATATGGGTGTGTCTCCCTGAGCACTATTCGGCACACCCCCATGCTGTGGGTGGGAACAATGTTTGGGCCTCAGGAGTATGTATATCAAGTGTGTCACACATGCTTAGCCACCTGCCTACTGTCAAGGGCTCATCCCTCTTTCAGGTGGAGCAGGACAGTCATGCCTAATCCAGGGCATACAATACACTCTGTACTCCCACTCCCGTGTATCAGCTGACATGTTGTGCTCAGTGAAATGTTCCCTCAGGTGTCTGCCTCTGTGTCATTGTGCTGTGGCTTCGTTGTCAGGACTACTGGGGTGTTTATCGGTTAGGGCTCAGCATGACATCTGAGATGTGACCATGAGAGACGATACTTCTGTGACTCATAGGTGTTTGATCACTTGACAGTGCAGACAGGTGTATGCGACTGTGAATTTCAGGCAGCTGTTTTTCATTCACAGCAGACTGTGAGGTGCTCAGGTTCAGAGAGTTGTGTTTCATGTCTCCCATATGTCCAATTGGTATGACGTGGACAAATAAGAGTTCAGATGATGTGGTTTGTGGGGGATGGACATGTGCACTTGTCAGCTACAGAACTTGCATTCCCCATGACCTAGGATTGTGACACAGTGCAGACTGTTGTTGGCTGGCTGCCATGCCCATGTGACTGGAGACAGTGATGTATGACTTTGCAGGCATGCCTGTGGCACGGCATTAAACTTCCTAAGAGTGATCCTGAAGGGGAGTGACATGTGCAACATGCACCCCATTGTGGCATTCACTATCCGGACATGGGTGCATCATGGTGTCTGGTGCTGGTATGCATCACATGCATTTCTAATTAGACTCTGGCCATCCCTTTATCCGGACACCTGTACTGACTCAGTGGCAAGAGGTGTGATGTGTGCATGTTCACATACTTCACCGTGTTCTCTGCAATGTCCAACAACTGTGTAGGTGGTGCATGTGTCCACACTGGGGTATTACCATCCGACAGGCACCAGACAGATGGGTGCAAGGGCAGGAGGGGTGTGAGTGCCATGGTTGACCATCAGACTGACAATTGGCTTCTCCTAATCTGTGTGAGCACTTTTGGCAATGTTCAACTAAGGATGCCAGGGCTTGCTCTGTAATGTGCTGTACTTACTGTGGTGTGTGTGGTCAGTGCAGGTGACTGATGCTTGTCTGTTTCCCTAATTGTTTGCAGATACATCCACGGCCACAGGAGGGGACAGCTCCACGGACCAGGATGAGCTGCAGAGCCAGACTGGGTCAGCAGCCGATGAGTGGTCGGAGGGACCCAGTGGCATGGAGGGCGAGGGGAGCCACACTGAGGAGTCCTCAGCACCATCCACCTCAGCTGAGGACCACAGCAGCTCGGATGATGACTCCCTTGTGGAGGCGGGTGTCAGCAGCCACCACACCCCAGCTAGTATGGCTGGCCCCGCCACCACCACCACCACCGTCCACCGTTCTCCCATTGGCTCCCATTCCAGAGGTCCGTGGAGGCTCCCGTGTTCGGGAGCATGTCTCCTTCGTGCCAGGCACCGCACCCCCTGCCCCTGTGTCCCCTGCTGCCCTGAGTGAGGAGTCTGTGTACCTACTTCGCCAGCTCCATGTAGGGCAGACAGCAATGCTGAGTGTCCTCCATGCACACACCACTCTGTTGACACAGCTGGTGTCGGTCCATCTCGACAGGAATGTCTGCCCTACAGAGGAGCAATAAGTCCATGGACTCCTCCCTGACGGCAGCAGTGTCCCTCCTCCAACAGTCCCTCACCCCTCCTACCTCTGCCCCATCCACACTTCCTGGCACCCTACCTGTCCCAAGCACATGCACACCTGCACAAACACCCAAACACACAGACACAAGCAGCACAGAAACACCCAAAACAAAGGCAAAACGTGCACACAAGCATCCTCAGGGGACTGATACCACACCCACAGGGGATGGAGAACAGACACACACACAGGCATCCACAGTCACTCCGCAGTCCTCCAAATCCTCTCCCTCCAAGACCCCTTCCCTTGCCTCACCTGCAACCCCACCTAATAAGCAGCTCTTCCTCTGTGACCTCGGCCTCTTCCCCTCCGATCCCGCTGATCCAGCATACAGGGGGAAGAGGAAGTCCACCCACACAGAGGGAGTGCCCCTCACCCCCGGACACCCTCCCCAGGCGCAGACAAACTGAGGCCCCCACCCGCAAGTCCCCCGGGCCCGGAAGAGCAAGACCCCGCCACTGCCCTGCAGGTCAACCACACAGTCTCCTTCCTCCATCCCTCAGGCCCCCACAACACAGGTTCCCCCACCACACCCTGCCCCAGGTTCCCCCACCCACAGATACACCATCCCCAAAATGATGCGGCCTTCTCCACCTACCACTTGCTCTTCCAGCCCCACACCCCCCGCTGCACATGTTTGTGCCACTGGTGTGGAGACCGTGTCCTCCCCTCTGTCCTGCCCACCTTACCTGAATCCCATTCTACTCCCCTGGAGATGGGCACTGCAGTGGAGTCCACTACCACCCCGTCTGACTTGGGCACTGCAGTGGGGAACCTGTCCACTCCATCTGGCCAGCCCACTGGAGTTGTGCCGGCATCCACACCATCTGACTCATGCCCCCCAGTTGTGCTGGCACACACCATGTCAGACACCTCCACTGCAGTTGTCAGTGACTCTCCAGTACCAGCCACCCCTTCCCTGCCTCCTTCTGGTGAGCCACTGTCACCCTGTTTGGACTTTAGTGATGGACTGGCCATTGGCCTTTGTGTTTTGTCAGGACTTTCTATTTTCGACTCACATATGCTGAATAAAGCTACTTTCAGTTCTCTAGTGGTTTTGCTTCAGATGTACATGATGTTGATGATGCTAACCATGCCTTTGCTGCAGTGATGGTGATTTTTGATATCAGGTAAATGAAGTGTTACTGTGCAGGACCCCATGTGGTCCAGGGGGAATGTGTCCTATCCTGGTGTGTAGCCATGTCATCCTTTGCAGCAATATGAGGGTGTCATGTTTTCAATATTTGCCAATGGGATTCCCTACATGTTTTTGCTATATCACATCTGTGGCTTACACCCCTGCACATCAGATGTGCTTGCCATTGATCAATTTGTCTATTTCCCTGACCGTGTGACCATCTCCACTGGACATGCAAGTTTGGGCATCAATGGGGAAGGACTCATCTGTGGTATCAGTGCAACTTGCTATACATGTGTATTTGATCTGTGCAGATGATTTCGTGACACTGCCATGACCAGGCTGATGTGACGAGGGCCTTCATTTTGTGCTAATTGTTGACTGAGTGACCAAGTGTTCTGCTGACATGATAGAGCCCTGCAGAGACAACGTATGGCACAGCTTTCTTTACACAGGAGTGGAGTCCCCTCATGGCAGTGTGTAATTCCGTGACATTGCCTGAGCCCAAGGTGTGTGTTGTGTGAGCATGTCTGTGTGTGTTCACTTCCATTTTGCTACGCAGGCTGGGGTCCCTAGTGATGTTCCTGTTTGTGATGCTTGCTGAGTTGAGCAATGTTCCCCCCAAATCTTCGACCTGGGTTCTCTGTGATGTGGGTGCATGGCACATTACTGGTCATCAGGGTGTCACCCATAGGTGTGTTTGCTGTCAGGGCTGAGTTTGTGGGCAAACGCATATGAGACACAGTCAGGATTCCCCTTGGCACTCGTTGGTTACACAAGTCATGTAATTTACAGTTTGTGTTAGCTTTCAGTGATTGTGACACGTTGTGTGTGTGACTGCTGCCACTCCTCAGGGTCAGAGCTGCAATGTTGGAAGTTGTCTATGTGTGTTCTTTGTGGGTGACCTTGGCTTCTTCATTGGTGTGTGACTGTGGCCGGGATCCCATTGGTTGGTGTGGATTTTACATCATGCCCATGTACAGCGTACTGTGCAGTGTGTCAGACATTCACGAGTCTTGTTGACTGGCCATGTGTGATGGGTATCTCCACCTTAGTTCCCCCCACCACCCCTGGGATTGTCAAGGGTGCATGTGCAATGTCACCAGTCCATGTGAGCTTCCCTGCTGCACATTGGTGGAGATCAAGGTGTGTGGTGTTGAGTGTGTGCAAATGAGAGTTGTTGCACGGCTAGACCCCTACCTCCATGTTGGCCTTGGCTGACAGGCCGTGCTGATTGATTTGTGCTTGTGTAGGTGTGATGGTAGTTTGTTGCTCAGGACACATGACTGTGGTTCACAGTGTGAACGACATCTACCTTTGTCATCACAGTAGGATTATCATGCAGGCCAGTGTCACCACAATGTGGGGTCCCTGGGGGTAGTGCTGTGGTGGGTCTGTCGCTTGCTGTGTTAGTTGCTGTTCCTACAAGCTTGTGTGACCGGTGTAATTTGGGCTCCCTCTCATCTAACAATGCCTGATTGCCCACATAAGGGAATCCGATCCATGAGTTACTTTTGTGTGGCACTGTATTGACATCTGTGTAATAGGGATTCAGGCCTCCTCATGTGTTGTGTGGTTGCCTGGGGACACTGGCACACCCCCCCCATCACCTGTTGTGTTTGATATGCAGTGTGAGTCTGCCTGTTTGTGTTTGTGCATTTGCACCACTGCATTGGCATTTCTTTAGTGTGCCATTGGCTGTATGTTGTTTGGTGGCTTTCCCCTGATGTCCCTGGGACTCCTAGGTCATCAGTCAGCACAATGATCATGGTTTGTATGTCCCATTGCTGCCATGGTATGGTATTTGTTCACCTCACATCTACAGTCTCCACAGGATATCTACATTTGTGTGTCCATTGGTGCAGATATGTGTGTCTGCATTATGATGGTCACTTCTGTCATTGTCATATTCGTGAATGTTGACAATGTGAGCCCCCATGGGTGATGTTTGTCTCCACATGGCCAAAGCTATGTTTTATTGGCACTGCACTGTTTGCCTCACCCAATCTATGTTGCTATGGGACACAACCACTACTATGCCACTGATGTGTTTGTTGTTGTGTGACCAGGAATCATCCATGCTGTTTGGCAGTTGCAGCTTTTCCCATGACAACACTTACCTTTTGGTCACTGTGGTGATGGGGCTTTAGACCCCATTGCCACAATGTTCAAAATGTGCTTCAGCTATGGACCCCACACTTAGATTTTGGTCACTGTGGTGATGGGGCTTTAGACCCCATTGCCACAATGTTCAAAATGTGCTTCAGCTATGGACCCCACACTTACCTTTTGGTCACTGTGGTCAATTTCAGGCAGTAAAATGACTCTTAAAAACACTTATTTTAGTTCAAAAAGTGATAATTCACATCCAACAGTCATTTACAGTCAGAAGATTAAATATTAAAAAATCATCGTTACTGACCATCTGGACAAAGTTCGACAGGTCCGGAGTCATCGTTTTTCATCAGAAAATTGATTTTTTGGACTGTACAAAAAAAAGATTTAAACTGTCAATTGGATCGTGCCTCATGTTGAATGACAACTATTTAAAGCCTCACTGTGACCAAAAATGCCATTTTACAGACTTTTCCTCCTACTCAGAAGCTTCTATTTTGACAATTTCAGACAGGAAAATGACTCTAAACACACTTATTTTAGTTCCAAAAGTTATAATTCACATGCAGTAGTCATTTACAGTCAAAAGATTAAACATTAAAAATTACCTTTACTGACCATCTGGAGAAAGTTCGACAGGTGCAGGGTATTTGTTTTTCATCAGAAAATTGATTTTTGGACTGTACAAAAAATGATTCAAAATGTCAATTGGATCATGCCTCACATTGAATAACCACTTTTTAAAGCCTCACAGTGGCCAAAATTGCCATATTTACAGGTGTTTCCTCCTTCTCAGAAGCTTCTATTTTGACCAATTTCAGGCAGGAAAATGACTCTAAACACACTTATTATAGTTCCAAAAGTGATAATTCACATGCAATAGTAATTTACACTTAAAAGATTAAACATTAAAAAATTACCTTTACTGACCATCTGGAGAAAGTTCGACAGGTCCAGGGTCATTGTTTTTCCTCAGAAAATTGATTTTTTGGACTGTACAAAAGATGATTCGCTTTCTGACCCCCCTTCTGGCGGTTTACCATCCTTCTCGGAATCTGAGATCTCTTGGCAGTATGAGAATGACTGTGCCTAAGGTGCGGAGGGCCAGGGTTGGCGGTAGATCTTTTGGTTTCCTGGCAGCTAAGGCCTGGAATAAGCTTCCTGTGGATTTGAGGATATCTGAGTCAGAACCTTGGTTCCGTAAGAAATTGAAAACCTGGCTCTTCCGTGATTCAGGGGGCGGTTGTCAATAACTCTGCTGCCTTCCTTGCTTAGAGGTTATGTAGGTAGTCGATTAGTGTGGCATGGGTATGGGGCTCTCAGTTGTCCTAGCGCGGGGACACTCCGTTGGGAGTAACCATTGCGCTTTACAAACTTCCTAATAATAATAATAATAATAATACTCAGAAGCTTCTATTTTGACCAATATCAGGCAGGAAAATGACTCTAAAAACACTTATTTTAGTTCAAAAAGTGATAATTCGCATCCAACAGTCATTTAAAGTCAAAAGAATAAACATTAAAAAGTCATCATTACTGACCATCTGGAGAAAGTTCAACAGGTCCGGGGTCATTGTTTTTCATCAGAAAATGGATTTTTTGGACTGCACAAAATCTGATTTAAAATGTCAATTGGATCGTGACTCGTGTTGAATGACCATTTTTTAAAGCCTCACAGTGACCAACATTGCCATTTTTATAGACTTTTCCTCCTACTCAGAAGCTTGTATTTTGACCTATTTCAGGAAGGGAAAAGATTCTAAAAACACTTATTTTAATTCAAAAATTGATAATTCACATCCAAGTCATTTACAGTCAAAAGATTAAACATTAAAAAATCATCATTACTGATCATCTGGACAAAGTTCGACAGGTCCCGGGTCACCGTTTTTCATCAGATAATTTATTTTTAGACTGTACAAAAAATTATTTAAAATGTCATATGGATAGTGTCTCATGTTGAATGACCACTTTTTAAAGCCTCAGAGTGACAAAAATTGTCATTTTTACAGACTTTTCCTCCTACTCAGAAGCTTCTATTTTGACCTATTTCAGGCAGGAAATAAACACACTTATTTTAGTTCAAAAAGTGAAAATTCACATCCAACAGTCATTAACAGTCAAAATATTAAAAATTTAAAAATCATCATTACTGACCATCTGGAGAAAGTTCGACAGGTCGGGGATCATCGTTTTTCATCAGAAAATTGATTATTTTGGACTGTACAAAAAATGGTTAAAAATGTCAATTGGATCGTGCCTCATGTTGAATGACAACTTTTTAAAGCCTCACAATGACCAAAATTGCCATTTTTGTAGAATTTTCCTCCTACTCACAAGCTTCTATTTTGACCAATTTCAGGCAGGAAAATGACTCTAAACACACTTATTTTAGTTCCAAAAGTGATAATTCACATGCAATACTTATTTACAGTCAAAAGATTAAACATTAAAAAATTACCATTACTGACCATCTGGAGAAAGTTCGACAGGTCTAGGGTCATTGTTTTTCCTCATAAAATTGATTTTTTGGACTGTACAAAAAATGATTCATAATGTCAATTGGATTATGCCTCTCATGAATAACCACTTTTTAAAGCCTCACAGTGACCAAAATTGCCATCTTTACAGGTGTTTCCTCCTACTCAGAAGCTTCTATTTTGGCCAATATCAGGCAGGAAAATTACTCTAAAAACACTTATTTTAGTTCAAAAAGTGATAATTCACATCCAACAGTCATTTAAAGTCAAAAGATTAAACATTAAAAAATAATCATTGCTGACCACCTGGAGAAAGTTCAACAGGCCAAGGGTGATTGTTTTTCATCAGAAAATTGATTTTTTGGACTGCACAAAAACTGATTTAAAATATCAATTGGATCGTGACTCATGTTGAATGACCACTTTTTAAAGCCTCACAGTGACCAAAATTTCCATTTTTACAGACTTTTCCTCCTACTCAGAACCTTGTATTTCGACCTATTTCAGGAAGGAAAATGATTCTAAAAACACATATTTTAGTTCAAAAAGTAATAATTCACATCCAACAGTCATTTACAGTCAAAAGATTAAACATTAAAAAATCATCATTACTGACCATCTGGACAAAGTTTGACAGGTCCCGGGTCACCATTTTTCATCAGAAAATTGATTTTTTAGACTGTACAAAAAATTATTTAAAATGTCATATGGATCATGTCTCTCATGATTGACCACTTTTTAAAGCCTCACAGTGACCAAAATTTCCATTTTTACAGACTTTTCCTCCTACTCAGAACCTTGTATTTCGACCTATTTCAGGAAGGAAAATGATTCTAAAAACACATATTTTAGTTCAAAAAGTAATAATTCACATGCAATAGTCATTTACAGTCAAAAGATTAAACATTAAAAAATTACCATTACTGACCATCTGGAGAAAGTTCGACAGGTCGGGGGTCATCGTTTTTCAACAGAAAATTGATTTTTTTGACTGTACAAAAAAAAGATTGAAACTGTCAATTGGATCGTGAATCATGTTGAATGACAACTATTTAAAGCCTCACTGTGACCAAAATTGACATTTTACAGACTTTTCCTCCTACTCAGAAGCTTCTATTTTGACAATTTCAGGCAGGAAAATGACTCTAAACACACTTATTTTAGTTCCAAAAGTGATATTTCACATGCAGTAGTCATTTACAGTCAAAAGATTAAACATTAAAAAACTACCTTTGCTGACCATCTGGAGAAAGTTCGACAGGTGCAGTGTATTTGTTTTTCATCAGAAAATTGATTTTTTGGACTGTACAAAAAATGATTCAAAATGTCAATTGGATCATGCCTCATGTTGAATAACCACGTTTTAAAACCTCACAGTGACCAAAATTGCCATATTTACAGGTGTTTCCTCCTACTCAGAAGCTTCCATTTTGACCAATTTCAGGCAGGAAAATGACTCTAAACACACTTATTATAGTTCCAAAAGTGATAATTCACATGCAATAGTAATTTACACTTAAAAGATTAAACATTAAAAAATTACCTTTACTGACCATCTGGAGAAAGTTCGACAGGTCCAGGGTCATTGTTTTTCCTCAGAAAATTGATTTTTTGGACTGTACAAAAAATGATTCAAACTGTCAATTGGATCATGCCTAAATTTAAAGAAGAGAAGAAAAGAAAGAGGCCGGCCCTGGCATTGGATGGGGTCTCCAGGGCTAAAATCTGCTCGGGGAAG